>JAFLJL010000995.1:35000-37500 GCA_018398815.1 Conus ventricosus
CATCTATTCATAGATCACTGAGATAAGTCAGCAATTCATCTATTGACAGATCACTGAAATAAGTCAGCAATCCATCTATTCACAGATCACTGAAATAAGTCAGCAATCCATCTATTCACAGATCGCTGAGGTAGGTCAGCAATCAATCTATTCACAGATCACTGAGGTAAGTCAGCAATCAATCTATTCACAGATCACCGAGGTAAGTCAACAATCCATCTATTCACAGATCCCTGAGGTAAGTCAGCAATCCATCTATTCACAGATCACTGAGGTAAGTCAGCAATCCATCTATTCACCGATCACTGAGGTAAGTCAGCAATCAATCTATTCACAGGTCACTGAGGTAAGTCATGAATCAGTCTATTCACATATCACTGTATTGAGGCAACAAGTCAATTCAGAGATCACTGTGTTTAGTCCGCACTCAGTCAATCCACTGACAGCTGTCTTCAGAAGGAATCAATCCATTGACAGCTGTATTCAGGAGGCAATCAATCCACTGACGGCAATCAATCCACTGACATCTGTATTCAGGGGGCAGTCAATCTGTCGCACCAGGCACTCTGTGTCCTGTTCAGGACACTATTCCCGTTTAAGACACAATCTGTCTCCGTCTTCGTTCTTGTGTGTTCGGGCCCCCTCACCTCCCTTTCCTCTTTACTTTCTGTGTCCACTCCGCTTCACCTGGGTATATATATATATATATATATATAGCTAGTGTAAAAACGCGTGGGACACACGTCTTCCGTGTTTTGCACTTTTTCGCGGCGTCTCGCAGTTCCCGTAACTCTCATAGCTCCCAGGGGGAGCTGGCGGCAATTTTGTTTTTGGGGAGAGTCGCCATTTGTTTTTTTTTTGCCGGTAGGAGAAAGTCAAGGAAGGGGCCCATCAGCCGTCGTGAGAGCTCTCTCTTACTTATTTTCCAGTGTCTGTCCCACAGACGTGTTTTTCCTCCACTGGGCCCGAGTCCTTCAGTGAGACTGGGAGTGGAGGGAGCCATTTGTTCGTCCCTATCACAAGTCGTTTGGTACATATATATATATATATATATTTTTTTTATAATCTGTTTCATTGCTTGAACGTTGTTATGTTGTATGTAGGGGGATGGTATTCATGTAAAATTGTGTAGCCTTGTATATGCATAGGTGTGGAGATAAATTTGGTTGTATTCACTTTGACTATACCAAAAAAATAATTTAAGGACTTCTCCCTCCATTTGCGCAAGTGTCTGTCAGTGCGTTTCATCCCGTTTGTCGTTGGTGACGTTATTCGTTGATGTGTTAGGCGTAGATATGACCGAGTGAGGGGTGTAATGCACTTGGTGTTTAATTTTCCCTATTGGATGGAGGAGGGGGACGCTCTTGGGTTCTTTTTGTCCCTTCCTCCATCTCTCCACCCTCTCTCTCGTTCATCTCCTTTCGTTCTGTTTATCGTTGTTGTGCGTGTGTGTGTGTGAAAGCGAACTGTGCTCAATGCTACTTGATTATGATTGTATTATTGTGCTTTGCAAGGGGAAAAGGAGAGGCCATAAATGATAGATTTTTGTTTATATGAATTTCAAGTGAAATGATAGTCTTTTTTGTGAATGTCCACTGATAATGTGAGCCTTCTCACTTTGCTGGCTTCCTCCCCTTTTTGTTGCTTTTTTTTTCTTTCTACCACGCACACCCTCTCCCCCTCTCTCTGTGTGTCGCCTTTCCCTTTGATTTTGTTTGTTTTCTGTTCTGCTCATGCTCCCCTTTCTTACTCTTCCATTGTCAATAGCTATGTGTGTATGTATACATATATATATAGTTTTTTTGTGTGGTTTTTTTTTTTAGCTTTTCATTCTGTCCACCTATTCCTTCCACACAGCTTACTCGCTTTCAAACACCACACACCCCACGTCTGTCTCATCACCACCCTCACTGTGCGCACGATACTTATGTGGTGTGCCCTTCAGGGCTTTTCTGTTGTTTTTTTTATATACACTCTTCCCACGTCATGGGAGTCCATTGGGGAACGCCCACCAGTACGGATGTCCCTGCACCCACCGAGACAGGGACTGTCGACTAGAGTAGTCTTGCCAAGCTTCTCAGACTGCCTGCCTGGTGCAAAGGAATCTGACTTCTGATCATCAGGTGATGTTGGAATCCGTGTGCTGTGTGAGAACGGCGAGTTTAGCTTGTTGTGGGAAGGTTCAGGGGACAATACCAAGGTGCAACCAGATATGTTTCCGGGAATTGACTGGACAATGCCTTTTGTTGTTTTTTTTTGTTTTGTTTGTTTTTTATGACACTTGCAACCTGTGTTAGGTTGTGTTAATGAGCTCACTATGAGGTCTTTAGGAGACCGGAGTGGGCAGTGTAAAATGTGTACATTGCTTCCAGCAGGTGTAGTAGCTAGGTCGTGCATTGGATTGCTTGACATGTGTCCTGTTTGATGGTTGTGATTTTTTTTTTTTTTTTTCTTATTCCCCCTAGACGAGTAGAGCAATTATATATTTCTTTGTTGCGGA
>JAFLJL010000995.1:42500-83798 GCA_018398815.1 Conus ventricosus
TTCACATATCACTGTATTGAGGCAACAAGTCAATTCAGAGATCACTGTGTTTAGTCCGCACTCAGTCAATCCACTGACAGCTGTCTTCAGAAGGAATCAATCCATTGACAGCTGTATTCAGGAGGCAATCAATCCACTGACGGCAATCAATCCACTGACATCTGTATTCAGGGGGCAGTCAATCTGTCGCACCAGGCACTCTGTGTCCTGTTCAGGACACTATTCCGTTTAAGACACAATCTGTCTCCGTCTTCGTTCTTGTGTGTTCGGGCCCCCTCACCCTCCTTTTCCTCTTTACTTTCTGTGTCACTCCGCTTCACCTGGGTATATATATAATATATATATAGCCTAGTGTAAAACGCGTGGGACACACGTCTTCCGTGTTTTGCACTTTTTCGCGGCGTCTCGCAGTTCCCGTAACTCTCATAGCTCCCAGGGGGAGCTGGCGGCATTTTGTTTTTGGGGAGAGTCGCCATTTGTTTTTTTTTTGCCGGTAGGAGAAAGTCAAGGAAGGGGCCATCAGCCGTCGTGAGAGCTCTCTCTTACTTATTTTTCCAGTGTCTGTCCCACAGACGTGTTTTTCCTCCACTGGGCCGAGTCCTTCAGTGAGACTGGGAGTGGAGGGAGCCATTTGTTCGTCCCTATCACAAGTCGTTTGGTACATATATATATATATATATATTTTTTTTATAATCTGTTTCATTGCTTGAACGTTGTTATGTTGTATGTAGGGGGACTGGTATTCATGTAAATTGTGTAGCCTTGTATATGCATAGGTGTGGAGATAAATTTGGTTGTATTCACTTCTGACTATACAAAAAAATAATTTAAGGACTTCTCCCTCATTGCGCAAGTGTCTGTCAGTGCGTTTCATCCCGTTTGTCGTTGGTGACGTTATTCGTTGATGTGTTAGGCGTAGATATGACGAGTGAGGGTGTAATGCACTTGGTGTTTAATTTTCCCTATTGGATGGAGGAGGGGGACGCTCTTGGGTTCTTTTTGTCCCTTCCTCCATCTCTCCACCCTCTCTCTCGTTCATCTCCTTTCGTTCTGTTTATCGTTGTGTTGTGCGGTGTGTGTGTGTGAAAGCGAACTGTGCTCAATGCTACTTGATTATGATTGTATTATTGTGCTTTTGCAAGGGGAAAGGAGAGGCCATTAAATGATAGATTTTGTTTATATGAATTTCAAGTGAAATGATAGTCTTTTTTGTGATGTCCACTGATAATGTGAGCCTTCTCACTTGCTGGCTTCCTCCCTTTTTGCTTTGCTTTTCTTTTCTTTCTCCACGCACACCCTCTCCCCCTCTCTCTGTGTGTCGCCTTTCCCTTTGATTTTGTTTGTTTTCTGTTCTGCTCATGCTCCCCTTTCTTACTCTTCCATTGTCAATAGCTATGTGTGTATGTATACATATATATATAGTTTTTTTGTGTGGTTTTTTTTTTTAGCTTTTCATTCTGTCCACCTATTCCTTCCACACAGCTTACTCGCTTTCAAACACCACACCCCCACGTCTGTCTCATCACCACCCTCACTGTGCGCACGATACTTATGTGGTGTGCCCTTCAGGGCTTTTCTGTTGTTTTTTTTTTATATACATCTTCCCACGTCATGGGAGTCCATTGGGGAACGCCACCAGTACGGATGTCCCTGCACCCACCGAGACAGGGACTGTCGACTAGAGTAGTCTTGCCAAGCTTCTCAGACTGCCTGCCTGGTGCAAAGGAATCTGACTTCTGATCATCAGGTGATGTTGGAATCGTGTGCTGTGTGAGAACGGCGAGTTTAGCTTGTTGTGGGAAGGTTCAGGGGACAATACCAAGGTGCAACCAGATATGTTTCCGGGAATTGACTGGACAATGCCTTTTGTTGTTTTTTTTTGTTTTGTTTGTTTTTTATGGACACTTGCAACCTGTGTTAGGTTGTGTTAATGAGCTCACTATGAGGTCTTTAGGAGACCGGGAGTGGGCAGTGTAAAATGTGTTACATTGCTTCCAGCAGGTGTAGTAGCTAGGTCGTGCATTGGATTGCTTGACATGTGTCTGTTTGATGGTTGTGATTTTTTTTTTTTTTTTTTCTTATTCCCCCTAGACGAGTAGAGCAATATATATTTCTTTGTTGCGGACTCTGTTCATCTGTTTGGTTTATGTATTTTGTTAATAAAGTTTGTTAGTTATCACCTGATGCCTTCAGTTTGGTTTGTGGGGTATTTACTGGGTGTTCGTTCTTAATTTAATGTCTATCCACTTTACAGTGATCTTAGACAAAAACAAGAGACAAACGAACAGGCATACAAACAAATAAAGACAAAACAGAAAAACACATGTAAAAGGGGCCGGTGGTGTGTGTGTGTGTGTGTGTGTGTGTGTGTGTGTGTGTGTGTGGTGTGTGTGTGTGTGTGTGTGTGTGTGTGTGTGTGGTGTGTGTGTGTGCGTGCGTGCATGCGCGCGCGTGCGTGCGTGCGTGCGTGCGTGCGTGCGTGTGTGTGTGTGTGTGTGTGCGCGCGCAAGGGGAGGGGGGGGGGGCATAATGTGTGTATTGTTTTAAAAATGTCATTAAAAGTGTATGGAGTGGTGGAGGTAGTGTGGTATACTAATCTTTGCATGCATAGTGTATTCAATTAATGAGATACCAATAAGTGACCATCACTTTAACCCCATTCTAATCTGCCGCATAACGGTAAACTGCTTTAGCCTTGATTCATATATGAACATTTTTAAAGAAGTAAAACATTTTTAACCATTGAAATAATAAGAACAAATAACCCAAGAATCAAAGTAAATGTCCAATTGGACTCTTAACAATTGCCCTAAAACTTCTATAGCCTTCACTTCGTTCCCAAAAACATCCAAAAATTCGCGATTGATGGGTTCAAACTTAATAACCAAGTAGGTAAATATTTTTTAGTATTTCTGCAAAGGAAGATGACATGGAATAGTGTAATATTTTGGCCACAATACAAGTGACATTTTTACAATATTTTGTTTTGTATGCATCAAGTCTGAGTCTAAGATCAGACTCTTCAAAAGTCGTTCCTGGTGGAGATTATGTCCCGTTTTATATTTACAAGCTTCTTAAGAATTTTCCCTTGTTGTCCTTTATTATGTTTGGACACTCTTTTTGTCTTCCTATCACCGAATCCCATGACGCTTTACCTAAAAGGCTATAATTTTCATGCAAGGATAAAGGAATATTTATTTTTGTAAAGCTCTTTTCCTTAGCTGCACCATTTTTGGCTAACCGATCAACCCTTCATTTGCTGCTAAACCACAATGTGATGGAATCCAACAAAAGTCAATAGAAGAACCACGTAAAGACAAAAAATGAATTAAATGGTATATCTCAGATATCATTTTCTCCTCTCACTCTTGTATGAGAATATCTTAAAGCTTGTAAGACAGATTTTGAATCGACACAAAATATTATTTGAAATATCGAATATGGGAAACTAAGAAGTAGTTCAGTGCCATAACAATGGCAATCAGCTCTGCTGTGAATACAGAGAAATTTTTCCCAATGTGATACGCTTTCTCTATTTTTAATGATGGAATAATGAATGCAGCACCTGATAATTGATTTTCAAGTAGAGAACCGTCTGTATATATTTTAAGATGGTTTATATAATTTTCGTTTTTATGTGCCTTGACATATGTTGGCAGCATGGTCCCATCACTTTTCCTTAAATCTGTATAATTAATATCGAAATTAGCCTTACTAAGCTCCCATTGAGGAACATTACTGTAACTCGTTTGAAGAGCTACTGTTTGGGGTTCAACACCAGCATTTGTAAATAATTGGGACGTATGGAGCCTATAGTTTTTACAGAATCAAAACCCTGTGCTCGCTTTGGAAAGTGTATTTCTGATTTTAAACCTGTTTCATTGACACATGAATTTTGCATTGAATGACTCCTTAATATATATTTTGCTGAAGCAAATTTCATATTGTCGGCAAAAGGCAAAATCCTATTTCTGTGTAGGGTTTTTTAGTGTTGAGGCATGGACAGGGACACCGAGAGCTATTTTATAAGCTTTGCTATCAATGCTTTGCATCTTTGTTATCAAATATTTTGGAGCTGAAAAGAATATTTCCTGAGCATAAGTATATTTTGATCTCACAAGCGCAGTTGCTAAATGAATAAGTACCTTACTATCTTTTCCCCCGACTGTCGACTTATCATTTTTAATAGTTTAATCCTTTTCTGGCTTTTGTCAGAATATTTTCCAAATGGTAGTTCCAATTCAATTTAGAAGTCAGGCCTACTCCTAGAAATTTAACAACTTCTTATATTCAAGCGGCCTTCCATTTATTTGAAAAGAGGGTAGAAGTTTAGGATCATACCCAGAGTTGAAGAGAACCATATGCGATTTTTCATGTGAAAGGGTTAGTCCATTTTCAATCATGTATTTGCTAATTTTGTCTAGTTCATTTTGATATACCTTTTTAATATAGTTTTAATTGATCTAATCGGTGTAAGCTTTTTTAGAGTAACTTTCATCCATATGCAAATATCATCCGCATATTGTGCTAGTTCGACATTGTTTGAGACCACTTTGGAAGATCATGCATCAAAATGTTGAAAAGGATTGGGGCTATTACCACCTCCTTGTGGGATTCCCATCTGTGTACGTCTTTGATTAGAGTAGGCATTACCAACCTTAGTCTGTATTGTTCTTTCACTTAAAATGCCTTTATATAGTTATACATACAACCTGAAATACCTATGGATCTTAGTTTGTTCAGAAGTTTTGAATGCCAAACTTGGTCATATGCCTTTCTAATGTCAAAAAAAGTGGCAAGTACGTTTTCTACGTGAAAACTGATGTTTAATCTGTGTGGTAATTTTTACTAAATGATCAACTGATGATTTACCTTTCTAAAACCCGCCTGTTGTATTGGTATTATATCATTTTTTTCACAGAAATGTTCAAGCCTTTTTAGAATTATTCTTTCCATAAGTTTTCCCACATGTGATGTAAGAGCGACAGGTCTGTAATTATTTTCATCTGATTTTGACTTTCCCTCCTTGGATAGGGGGTAACAGTAGATTGTTTCCATAAGAATGGCTGAATCCCTTCAAACCAACATTTTTGAAAAAATGAACTTAGAAAAAGTGTTATATTAACTGGTAAATGTTTTATCATTTCATTGGAAATTGCATCTGGTCCCACAGATTTTTTCTTTGATCCAAGTTTGAAATTGCATCTTTTGTTTCCTGAAAAGTAATAGGAGTATTTGTATAGTAATTGTTATTGGGACTTTTTTCATTGTCTTCGTTTTCGTCCATTTTTTCTCTAAGCTGTTTTTTGTTCTTCTGAGAGGCCATTCGAAGTTACTATTTTTTGCAAATGCATCTGCAAATGCTTCAGCCTTTTCAAAATTGGAAGGAAATTCGTTATTTTCCAATTTTAAGGGGTACCCAGGATGACTTATTCCATTTTTTCATTTTCTTTATTTTTTTCCAAGTTTTCTGGAGCTCTTTATGATTTTGAACCTCATTTTCACAGAAATTTGACCAATATTTTCCTTTGCTTTTTCATTCACTCTATTACTGTGATTTTTTGCTTTGTTTTTTTCAGCAATCTTTTCTGGATCTGTTTATTTTTTAGATACATTTTATAAGCCTCCATTTTTGTTCTCTTGCTTCTTCACAGGAAACATTCCACAAACATTTCCTGTATATTTTCTTGTTTTATCAGGATTACATTTAGGATTGAAAGCTCAGCTGCACGCAAAACAGTATCAACAAATTTCATGTAGCTTGTTTAACATCATCAACCATCATCTCCTCGCATTGCAAATAGAAAGCATGTTTCAAATCTATCCCAATCAGCTTTGTTGTAGTTAAATTTTGGGATTTGATCTTTAGTGAGATCAGAAATAGTTTGTTTTACTTTGATGGAAATAACTATTGGTAAATGATCACTGCTAGCGAGTCTTTAAATGTGTCCCATTCACAACTTGGAGCGATTGCAGCCGACATGAGAGTTAGGTCTATCGCTGAAGCCGATGATATGAAACATCCGGGATTCGAGTGACACTACCATCATTCAGTATACAGAGTGAAGAGTCTACTACATTTTCAAGGAATCTTTTATGCGTTATGATTTTGCACTCATTATCCCAAAAGGGGCGTGTGAATTGAAATCACCTGCAATTAGCCACTTATCGTTTTGGTCTTGTAAAGTACGAATCCACTCTGTGTTTTGTTGTCAGGACCTTTGGCAAATAAACCGACAATTGTTCAGTATCAATAAATCCATGGAATTTTGCTTTTACTGCACAAGCATTTATGTTTTTAATGTCTTTTGAAAAAGGTTATCTATTTCGAAGTATTCTACGTTTTTGTCGAATGTACAATGCGGTACCAACCTGTAAAGAAATTTTTTTAAATATTTTTTATAGGTTTTCATTTAATTGTGTTTAGTATAAAAAGAGGGGGCATTTTTTTTATTGCAGTGTATAAGTGCACCCAAACTGGTATAAAATTTTTGATATGCTGATGCAGACATGTGTGTAGCCCGTGCACAGGTTTTAGAGGGGAGAGCAGGGAATCTCGTGCATTTTTTAAAAACGGGTGAGCTTGAAGTTTGTATGTGTGGCCGTCGATGTTGAACTGTCTGCTGTGACAGACCGAGAGAGAGAGCGTGCGCTGTCTGCTGTGCCCAGACCGAGAGAGCGTAAGACGCTAGTAAGTCCTGGGAGAGAGAGGCCGGTAAGTTGAAGACTTAGTGTTGTTAAGTTATAATATTTTTTTTTTCTTTACAGCTTGGTTTTGTTTATGGTTTATAAATAGTATTACGATGAATATGTTGACAAGTATATGAAAATTATTCTTTCCATTGTTTTATAGATTCGAGAGGGTTCGAGGCCGTGTGAGGAGACAAGCTGTTGTTTTATTAATAAAATTGTCTTGTTTTTTTGAAATGAATTGGAAATAATATTATTTTTTTCTATTTATCTCGAAATTGCGAGGTGGAGACGGAAGGGAGGTGGTTAGTTTTTTCAGGTGGAGACGAAGTGATAAATTTATTATTGAAGTGTTAGGAACTGGGATAGAAATGGTGGTGTTCCCAGACTTTGTTTGTAGAGGTGGCATGCTCCGCTAGGGAGGGGAAAAGCTGGAGGAGCTCCCGCCGTAGACGTTTGGGGCTGCACCGGGTGTGAAGATGTACAGAGGGGCATGCTCCGCTACGGGAGTGAGAAGCTGGAGGAGCTCCCTGCCGTAGGCGTTTGAGGCTGCACCGGTCGTGAAGACTTACAAAAGGGAAAGGGTTTTCCGGCTCGTTTGGCTAGTCGTGGAGCCAGCCCCAGGTTGGGGTCGTTGACGTCGTCCCTGGTGAACCCAGGGGAGAGAGGCGACGGGAAAGGACTTTGGAGAATCAGTGACGTTAAGCTGAGTGAAAAACCTTTTAAAACTTTCCCATTTCTTTCTATTCTACACCCGGAATTCTGAGTGTTGAAATTTCATAATTTTTTAATAAAGAAGGGGTGGTATTTTTACAAAGTCTAAGTGTTAACCCCTGGGTAAGAACGCGTATGGAGTAAGATTGTGTGTGATGTGAGATATTTATTTTTTGTCTCGTCTGTGCTTTACAGTGGTGACCCGAATCCCCAGGGTTAGGCTTTTTTTTTACTAGCACACGTAATTTCAATTAGAAAGTCCATTTTATATTTTTATGTTTTTAATTTTCTCCCGTCTCCAGTTACGGGGACACTACCTGTGAAAATTTAAATAGTTTTCTGTGGTGTCGGGGTGTATTTCCCATTTTCCTTCCTTTGTTACTGTCTATCTCTCTGGCTCCCTGTTTGTTTTGTGTCTTTCTTCTTTAATACTTTTATATGTTAAGTTTATGTGTGAAAAACCACCCCTTTGTAGTGTAGGGTATTTTGTACATTGTAGTGTAGTTTGTTTTGTATAGTTGTCCGTGAAAAATTGTTTTGTGTGTTTTGTAAGTGATTCGGGCGTAATATTTGCATTCTGTAGGTTTCTTTTTTCCTCCCATTGTATTGTCTTATATAAATTTGTGGTGTGTGTGGGTGTGGACTTATAAATTTAAACATTTGTTTTGTGCTTAGAAAATTTGATACTAAGAGTAAATTTTGATTCACATTGTTTTTGGAGATATAAATTATTAATTTTGGATTAAAGAATTGTTGTATAGTATTTTCAAACATGGATCCGGATAAATTTGCGTTGTTAAACCTCACAGGCAAAAGAGTTAGGTTTGGGTGGTCCAGAACTTAAAGATTTGTGGAAAAATACTTGGAAAGAAAGAGAAAATCACACTAAAACGACTTGACTTAGCCGCAAAAAAAGAAAAAAAACAAAGAGACTTGGCAGCTAAAAAAGAAAAAGAACAAAGAGACTTGCAGCAAAAAAGAAAAAGAACAAAGGACTTGGAAACTCAACTGGATAGAGAGGGGGAAAGAAAGACAAGCTCAGCTGGATAGAGAGGAGAAAGAAAGCTAGCTCAACTAGATAGAAGGAGAAAGAAAGACTGGCTCAGCTGGAAAAGAGAGGAGAAAGACAGGCAGGCTCAGATAGCTAAGGAAGAGAGAGATGTAGCTAAAACGAGTAGCTAAAGAAGACAGGATGCACCCTGAAAGAGAAAAGGAAAGACAGGCTCAGATAGCTAAAGAAGAGAGAGATGTAGCTGAAAGAGAAACCGAAAGACGGCTCAGATAGCTGAAAGAGTAGCAAAAGAAGAGAGAGATGCAGCTGAAAGAGAAAGGAAGACTTACTAAATTAGCTTAAGAGGAAAGAGAAATAGCTCAGAGAGAGAAAGAAAGATTGGCTCAGTTTCAGGCTGATAAAGAACAAGGGTGAGAGAGGTTGATGCGATTGAAATTTAAAAGAGAAGTTTCAAAGACAACAGGAAGTGAGAGAGAGGATCGGCTGTTACAGAAAAAACTAGCTGAACTTAAATTAGAGAGAGAGAGGATTAAGTTTTCCTGCGAGGGTAAAAACATGAGCAAGGTGATCAGAAACAATGGTTCTCAGTCTGGTACAAAAGCAGTACGTTATCCTAAGATGCCTTATTTGATGAATCTAGGGATGATAATGGACTCATACCTATTTCGTTTTGAAACATTGCTGAGAATGTGAAATGGGATGAAAAGGATTGGGGTATGTTCTGGGGTTTTACATTTACAAGGCGTGCGTTGTCTTTGTATCATACTCTGTGTGCAAGTGGTCCTGTGGAATATAAAAACTCAAGAAAGCTTTGCTTGAAAAGTTTCAGTGTACAAAAGATGGGTACAGAGATAAGTTTAGAAATTCTAAACCAGAGAAAGATTGAATCTTTTGTGTCATACCCCAAACTCGTTTTTACACATTTGTTTGATCGTTGGGTGGAACTTTCAGACATAGATTTGTCATATGAATGTCTTCGTGATTTGCTATTATGTGAACAAATTTTGTCTTCTGTGAGCAAGAATTGGAAGTTTTTCTACGTGAACGTAGTTTGAAAACATCAGCTGAACTCTTAGAAGCGGCAGAAAGCTACCGTTTGGCTCATCCAAATAAGTGTATGTCACGTGGGAACAATTTTTGAGATTGGCAGTCTACTTCAAATGGACAAAATGTGAAAACACAGCAGGGTTACCAGAAAGGTTTTTCCCCGTTCCCAAACTTCCCATTCCCAAAACCCACAGTCCCAGTACCCTCGTGCTCAAAACCGGGCAGTTTTCTGATCGTGGTGGACAATATTTCAGGTTCAGAAGTCGTGGTGTCCCCAGAGGAAATGGTCGGAGTTTGTACTCGCAAGGATTTGTGAGATGTTTTGAATTGGTGGTAGAGGTCATTACAGAAAGGAATGTGCAACATTTCAAAGAAGGTCACGTTCACAATCCCCAAAACAGCACAAAGAAGTTGGCATTGTTTCTTTTGCGTTGCAGGATTCTGTGGATCCCAGAGGTGCTGTGTTCTTCGGTTACTCAGAGTCTGGTCCCTTACCCATTTGTGATGGAACAGTGAATGGCTTTCAGGTTTCAGTTCTACGTGATTCAGGTGCAACAACTGCAGGAGTTAGGAGGTCACTTGTTCGCCCAAAGATCAGTATGTGGGAAAGAGCAGAAAGGGGTTTACTTTTGGTGGAATACTGAGGGTTTCCTGTCGCATCGTGGAGGTGGATACAGTTTTTTTTTTTCCGGTTCTCTGTTATGCTGTGTCATAGATGACCCCATCGCAGATCTCATTTTGGGGAATGTTTCAGGTTTTAAACTCCCCATTACAGGTCTCATCATGAATGATGTCCTCCGGTTGCACCCTGCTGTGGAAACAAGGGCGCAGAAGAAGCAGGAACAGAAGGGAAAGGCTGAGTTAGACATTCCAGTGTCGGATTTGTCTTTGTCAAAGAGGAATTGATCAGTTTGCAGGAAAAGAGTTTCTTTGGGCTAATTCCAAAACATGTTCAGTCTGGAGGGGGTGTATTCAAACAAAACAGAGTTCATGTTCGTTTGTGAAGGAAAAACGTGTTTTGTTCGTTCATTTTCCAAAGGGGATACACACTTGTCACAGATTGTGGTTCCAGAAAAGGGTTCGACAGAAGGTGCTGTTTACAGTCATGATGCTTTACTTGCAGGTCATTGTGGTGTCAGGAACTTTGGCTAGAGTTCGGAATCGTTTCTGGTGGCCAGAGTATGAGAGATGCCCAAGATTATTGGCAGAACATGTGAAATTTGTCAAAAATGTTCTTTAAAAGGGGTTTCGTACTCCTGTTTTCCCGTTTTTCCCTCATGCCAGGATCGAGACCCTTCTCAGGTAGCATTTGACATTGTGGGTCCCTTTTCTCCACCTTCAGAGGAACAATCACAGGTATTTGTTAAACAGTTGTTAGGGTGGCTACACGTTTTCCTGAGGCTATTCCGCTCAAGACGATTGATTCGATTACTGTAGCAGAGGCATTGTTCACAGTATTTTGTCGTCGGGGTTTTCCAGTGGAACTTCTGTCAGATAATGGTTCGCAGTTCACTTCAGGAATGTTCAAAGATTTTTTTTGAGTTTTACTTTCCATCAAAGGAGTAAAATTCTTCTCCTTATCATGCTCAGTCAAATGGTGTGGTAGAAAGATTCCATGCACTTTGAAGCCAATGATAAAGAAGAAAGGTTAAAGGTAATGTCAGACAGTGGGACAGGCAGGTTGCTCCACTCTTGTTTGCTTGTCGTGAACTTCCAAATGATTCTACAGGTTATTCACCTTTTGAGTTGTTGTTTGGGTCGCAGGGGTAGAGGTCCCATAGATTTTCTAGCTGATGCATGGCTGGAAGCGAAATGTGGCGGAAGCAAAGAATGTGTGCGAGTATGTGTGTGATTTGAGAAACAACATAGCTGATATGTGCCAGATTGCTCATGACTCTGTTGACAAGACTGCAAAAGTACAGAAGAAGTACCCTGACAAACGTTCTCGTGTTCGTTCGTTTTCAAGTGTCTGACGAAGTACTTGTATTTTCCTACAACTAAAACAACAAAACTGTTGATTTAACATGTAAAGGTCCCTACAGATTGTAGAAGTACTTGACTTTGACTATGTCGTTGACATGGGTGGCAAAAGGAGAATTTTGCATCCAAACATGCTGAAACACTTTCACAGGCGAGAAGGTTTGACTGCTGTTGTGAGTGTGAATGGGTTTTACACAACCATTTTTAGGACATTCTACCTCATACGTTTGTTCCCCAAAGTTTGAATGTTGAAACTGACAATAGACAGTGTGTGACGGTCACAGAGTGAATGTTCCAGTGAGAGGTTTAGTAGCTGTTTTGCCTTCAGTTGACACTGATGATGAACATTTAGCGAAGATACCTACTTTGGACACTTCTACTAGTGAGACGTGCTCTGACGTTCATTACTCTACAAGTTGTCTGTGACAGAACAGAGAGAATTTCTGACGTATTTAGCAAGTACGAGTCAATTTTGACAAGTAATCCTGGTTGTTGTTCTCTAAATATTGCGCACGACATTAATCTTGTCACGGATAAACCAGTTTTCAGGAAACAGTACCCCCTTCCTTTTTCTTCTCAGGAAAAATATTAAGGAAGAGGTACAGAAGATGTTGAATTTAGGAGTCATTGAACCATCCCCGTCTCCTTATTCCGCTCCTGTTGTGTTGGTTAAAAACCAAAATGGTTCCACTAGATTCTGTTGTGATTACAGGAACTTAACAAAGTTACTCGTACGGATGCTGAACCGATTCCTGATCCAGAGGAGTTGTTTTCAGGTTGTCTCATGCCTCGTTTTCTTCACCAAGATTGTTAACGAAAGGTTACTGGCAGATTTCCAGTGAGAAATGATAGAGATAAGACGGCTTTTCAAACACCCCTAGGGTTGTTCCAGTGGGGAGAATGCCATTTGGCTTGGTGACAGCTCCAGCGACGTTTGCTAGGGTTATGCGTGCTTTAAAGTTAGGCGAGTCAGCATTGAATTTCTTCGACGACATTCTCTTTTCAGTAAGTGTGGGGTGGTCATTTGAAGGATGTTGAGGAAGTGCTAGAAAGCTAAGCAAGCAGGTTTGACAGCTCGTCCTTCGAAGCTCTATGCTGGATTCAAGAATTGAAATTCTTTGGGGCATACAGTTGGTCATGGTTCCTTGCAGCCAGACAAGGAAAAGGTTGAGAAGATTCTTCATGTTAAATCCTCCATTACAAAGAGACAAGTGCCCTGCGTTTCTGGGGTTGGTTGGATCTAAAAGACGTTTTATCCACAACTTTGCGTCGCTTACTGCTCCTTCAGCGATTTGTTGTCAGGAAAGGCTACAAGAAGTTGGAGTGGTCGTCTGCTTGTCAGTCTGCTTTTTGGGGAGTTGAAGAAAAGGTTGTCTTCAAGTCCGATTTTGCTGTTGCCAGATTTGGGGAAACCATTTGTGGTTCGGTCGGATGCCAGTTCCATCGAGATCGGGGTGCTTTGTTTCAGGAGCATGATGATGTTCTTTTATCCAGTCCGTTTTGTGAGTCGAAAACTTCTGCCCAGAGAAACTCGTACAGTACTATCAGAGAGGAATGCTTTGGGTATTGTGTGGGTGATTACGAAGCTAGGTAGATATCTCTGGGGAAGGACATTGTTCTCCAGACAGATCATCGCCCTTTGACTTACCTCCAGTCTTGTGTTTTCAAAATGCAAGGATTATGAGGTGGTCCCTGTCATTGCAGGAGTACAGGTTCACTGTTACTCCCATCCCCCTGGTTACTGCAAATCTGTTTGCAGATTTTCTCCAGCCGTTGAGAAAAATGAAATGCTGTGTTTTTGAGGTTTTTTGTTTGTGATCATGTTTGCAATATGACCTGTTGGTATGCTATTAGTATACTGTTTTACATGATGATTATTGTGTGCGTGTTCGGGTCACGTCAAAGTTTCTTGGATACTCTCAAATGTAAATTTCTGCTATTTGTTTGTATTGATGTTGATCCATGAATGAGAATTTGAGGTGATGTTTGAATAATCATGTTTCTATGATAAATTTCGAAATAGTGAATTTTAAAAGATAGATTTTGTCTTGGAGAAAATTGTCATTTGAGATGTGTACCTCTGGTTATCCTTATAGTTTTAAAAATCGCTGGGGGCGCTCTTTTTTGTAAGGGGGGGGGGGTACGGGGAAGAAAAAGTTTTTAATATTTTTTATAGGTTTTCATTTAATTGTGTTTAGTATAAATAGAGGGGCAATTTATTTATTGCAGTGTATAAAATGCACCCCCAAACTGGATTTAAAAGTTTTGATATGCTGATGCAGACATGTGTGTAGCCCGTGCACAGGTTTTAGAGGGGAGATGCATGGATCTCGTGCAGTTTTTTTAACGGGTGAGCTTGAAGTTTGTATGTGTGGCCGGTCGATGTTGAACTGTCTGCGGGGACAGAAACCCAGAGAGAGGCGTGCGCTGTCTGCTGTGACAGACCGAGAGAGCGTAAGACGCTAGTAAGTCCTGGGAGAGAGAGGCCCGGGTAAGTTGAAGACTTATGTTGTTAAGTTTAATATTTTATTTTCTTTACAGCTTTGGGTTTTTTTTATGGTTTATGAAAAGTATTACGATGAATATGTTTGACAAATATATGAAAATTATTCTTTCCATTGTTTTATAGATTCGAGATGGTTCGAGGCCGTGTGAGGGGAAAGCTGTTGTTTATATAATAAAATTGTCTTGTTTGTTGAAATGAATTGGAAAAAATATTATTTATTTCTATTTATCTCAGAAATTGCCGAGGTGGAGACGGAAGGGAATGGTGGTTAGTTTTAGGTGGAGGACGAAGTGATAAATTTATTATTGAAGTGTTAGGAACTGGGATAGTAATGGTGGTGTTCCCAGACTTTTTTTGTAGAGGTGGCTGCTCCGCTACGGGAGTGGGGGAAACGGAGGAGCTCCCTGCCGTAGACGTTTGAGGCGCACCGGGTTGAAGATGTACAGATGGCATGCTCCGCTACGGGAGTGAGAAGCTGGAGGAAACTCCCTGCCGTAGGCGTTGAGGCTGCCCGGTCGTGAAGCTTACAGAAGGAAAAGGGTTCCCGGGTACGTTTGGCTAGTCGTGGAGCCAGACCCAGGTTGGGGTCGTTGACGTCGTCCCTGGTGAACTCCAGGGGAGAGAGGCGACGAGGAAAGGGCTTTGGAGAATCAGTGACGTTAAGCTGAGTGAAAAACCTTTTAAAACTTTCCCCATTTCTTTCTATTCTACACCCGGAATTCTGAGTGTAGAAATTTCATAATAATTTAATAAAGAAGGGGTGGTATTTTTACAAAGTCTAAGGTTATATCCCCGGGTAAGAACGCGTATGGAGTAAGATTGTGTGTGATGTGAGATATTTATTTCTGTCTCGTCTGTGCTTTACACAACCCCTTCCCCCTTTCATCATTGATTTGGTATATTGGTGGGTAGCAAAAGTTTTTGATTTTTGAAGCCTTTGTTCATGTACATTAAGAGATTGTAATACTAATGCTTGGTAGGTATGATCTGAGAGATGTTGAATCAGCTCCTGAATATTTGTTGATATTGATCTGCAATTCCATTGCAGTATGTTTACATTTTTTGGTCCCTTTTCATGTTCTTTATATTTAATAAATATATCACCAGAATTTAAAAAAGAAAAGAGAAAAAAGAAAAAAGAAAGTAACAACACTAAATTACAACAAATTTCAACAAGGATAAATAGGAAAAAAAGGGAAAGAAAAAAAAAGAAGGGGAAAATATTTCGGGTTGTGAAGAAGGCACAAAAAATTGAATGTCAATCTCAAACAATCAAACGTTCTTTATGCTGAAAAAATAACAACTCTACAAATCATTGTGCTAGAATAATTCTTTAGCATCTTAGACTGTTTAAAAGTATTTATTCCCCTGTGTTAGCACGTCAAAATAGTTCCACCAGGGGCCCCGGAAGGGGCGGCCGAGATCCCTAGGATTGTAGTGAAAGGAATCTTCCCATGATGGATACCGTGCGGGGTGTTGTTTCCGGGGGGCCCCTTGGGTTTAGACCATAACATTCTGTTGAGGTTTCTGCCGATGTTACGGGCAACGACGCTGGTTCCCGTCCATGTCAGATGAATGCCATCACGCTGGGTTCCATTTTTTGCCCGAAGAGTGTCGTGACTGACGAAACTCACGTTCGGGGTGTCAACAGGTCTGCCGTGGTGGTCGCATTTGAAAGGTTGCGTTTCATCTCCAACTCGTCGTGTTTAAAAAGGGGCGATTTTGCTCACAACAATCTTTGAGTGGGGGTTTTCTTTTGAGATCTCCTTGATTGTTTCAGTGAGGTTTTGCTTGTCTTGGTGGCATCATTGTTTTTTATTTCGTTTATGCCGCAATGGATTACGATTACTTCTGGGTGTTTGTCTGTGGATGCTGCTGTTTGCAGGGACGGTAGGATTTTTTTGGGTTTCGTAAAAGTTTTCATAGATGTTGATTGAAAACCATATGAGTCTCCCAGCCTTTCCCCATCCACTCTTTTCAGTACAGAGTCATGTAGTAGAAGAACATTGGCAAGTCCTGCTTGTTTTCTTTTTTTACTCCCTTCCTTCCAGTGTTCGAAGTCGTGACGTCATTCTTCTTCTTTGCGTCATTCTTGAAGGACATTTCTGTCGTAGTGGTCGGGGTGGTTCGATGCATTGTTTTTTCTTTATCTTTTGCGCTTTTATTTTGTTTTTCTTTACTGGCATCTTTTTCTGTTGGAATCGATGCCACTCCTCTGCAAATGTACGCTTTAGATTTTGAGGATTCGAACTCGAAGCAGTAGCTTTTGGGTTGGTACTTGGTACAGGAGTGTTCCATTTTTTTATCAACTCGTTTTGATTTGCTATTGTTTTTTTTCAAGCAAATTATTCTTTCGCCATATTTCTTACGAGTGTTTTTAGATCACCAACCTCATTTTTCAAGTCAGGCAGTGCATGAGCGGAGCGATGTTGTCTGACGTTGCTCTGGGTTGCCTGTGGTTTGGCAGGACTTGGTTTGGGTCGATCGCTCCAAATTTTCTCTTCCCGTGTTCAGAGTTGTTGTAGGTTTCTTAGGACACCTGCATGCATTTTCTGATTTCGGGTTTGAAGCGTAACTACTCCGAAATCGCTATTCTTCGGGATCTCCTCATGATAATTGTAGAGCTGCAAAATTCGCAGAGCAGCTTACAGTTGTTGTTTTTGATGTCGCATTACTGGGTGTGTGAAGGATTGAGATTGCCTAATATCTGGCGAGCTTTGTCCGCAGTTTTCCCCTGCGTGACAATTGTGGGGGCTCGTCCGGGATTGGTTGATCTCCCCTGTCTCACACCTGACCTAGACCAACCAGGGGGTTGAAGGTGTTGTGTCTGTGGTGTTCGTGGGAGGTTAGATGGTGATCCTAGCATTTAGTGGGTTCCATGGAGTGGGCTATACATTACTGGTGAGTGGGAATAGGGTTGTTCTCCTGGGGTTTTCCCTTTCCTACATCTACCCTTTTTGGAGGCCACTTCTTTGGGCAGACACCCGCCTCAGAATAAGGTCTGAGCTGTAGTGCATCATAAGTAGTACGACCTAGTCAGGAGACCTTTTATCGTTGAGTATTTGCTGACTGCATCGTTTTAGCTTTCGCTGGGTGGCTGTAGCTACTTTTTGAAGCTGGTGTATGGGGCAGCATGTAGTCTAGACCTTGTGTACTCAGAGTAGTGGTAGGAACGGTTCACTACTGCTCGCTGGTTCAGTCCTTTACCTGTTGGTCCGTATACTAGCCTAGCTCGTACGGTTTGTCATTACTTACTTACTTTGTTTTCACAATGGATCCTAGTGATTTAAGCCGTCACATACCCGTGGGTATACTCAGGCTACCGGAATCCTGCCTGGCATGGCAGCTGCCACCACCACGGCACCGACCACTTCTGTCGTATACAGTGCCGGGGGTGTCAGTAGACCCATTTCGCTCACTACTCAGCCTATGCAGCCATCACCCCATCAGCCTAGCTATGTCCCGATCCTTGTATCCACTACAGTAGGCTTTTCCACACCTGGACGCACTCTACAGTTCCACGTGTATAGTACCTGGTGCCCCGTTGATACACCAGGCACCTGTTACTTCTCCCTCTGTGAAGCCAACCCCTCGACCTCAACCTGGGTATTATGAGAGGCCTGTGTTTTCAGCCATGGCCCCTCCTATGCCGACCCCTCCATGATGTGGCAGCTCATGGAGAGGCAGAGGTACGAAGAAGAGGTTCGACGCCGGGAAGACAGGGAAGAGAAAGGAGAATAAGGAAAGGGAAAGAGAACGAGAAGAGAAAGAGAAGAAAGGATTAGGAAAGAAGAGAAAGAGAAAGGGAACGGATCAGGAAAGAAGAAAGAGACCGAGAGGAAAGACTAAGAAGGAAGAAAGAGAAGAAAGAGAAAGGATTAGAAGAGAAGAGAGAGAAGAGAGAGAGCGCGCTGAGAAACTGAGAGAGGAAAGAGAGGAAAGAATGCGGCAGGAACAGAGGCAGAGGATGAAGATACAGAGAGGCGGAGAGGGCACGCATTCAAGCTGCATTGTCCGTGCACACTGCCATTGAGCCGGAAATTGGAGCAGAGACAGTCAGCCCCTTCAGAAAGGGGCATTGAAGAACATGACATCCAACTCGCACCCCCCCCCCCCCCCCCCCCCCCCCCAGCTGGAGATGCCTCGCTATGCCCCTGATGATGACATTGATGCTTTCTGGAGGATTTTGAGACTGTCGCTTCATCATGTCGTCTGTCAGACAGGAGTAAGGCCTTGTACCTTGTTAGTAGTTTGACTGGGAAAGCAAGGGAAGCTTTCGTCAACCTTCCACCTGGGACCACATACCAGGAACTGAATGCAGCCCTCAGGCAACGCCTTCACCTCACACCAGAGTCCTACAGGAAGAAGTTCAGGACTATGCGCAAGGCACCAGAAGAGACATTTCATCAGTTTGGTGAGAGACTGAAAAGACCCTGGACTACTGGACGGAGGCGGCAGGTGTCGAGCTGAGAGACTGCATTCTCATGGAGCAGTTGTGCAGTGTTGTCTCCCAGAGCTGCGGATTTAAGGTTGGAGAGAGCAGACCTAAAACATTCCAAGCAGCAGTAAGGATTGCTGAGGCCTTCGCTGATGCTCGCCGATCCTTCAGACAGACCGCCTGCTCCCGGTAAACCGACTGGACCGATAGATAGGGAAGAGACAGCCAAGAGCCTGTACCACCATCGCCTCCAGTCCAAGGGGCGAAACCTGTTTTCTCTGTGGAAGCTAGGCCATTTCCGGCATTGACTGTCCACATGCCAGAGGCAGACGGGCTGAGATCCCAAGGAAGGACTAAGGCAGCGTCTCGTTCGGATGCCCAATGCTTGGAGAGCCTACTTGTCCCACCTTCGCTTCACTGGTCAACGGCGTGGTAGTTGATACTATCAGAGATACAGGAGCCACCACTACCTTTGTTGACAGTAAGCTCGTACCAGACGGCACACGAAGAGGACCTGACTGTCAAGTGTCAGGAATTGAAGCTGGCTTCAGTCGACACGTCCTACAGTGCTCGTCGAGCTGTTACTCCTTACTTCAAAGGTGAAGTTTGGGCTGTTGCTCTTGAACGACCGGCGTACTCCCTCTTGATCGGGAATGAGGTCAAGTTCAAGGATGGGACTCGAAGTACATCTCAACTGATCTTCCGCCCAGGCGTTTGTTGCAGTCCAACCAGAGCCCAGGCATAGAAAGAGCAGGAAGTCCTGAAACCTTACTCCGACCTTTGGACAACAGAACTGCTGTCAGCGTGGACCCCCAGCTGTTAGGAATCTTCAGGCCAGAGACCATCGTTGAATGTCATTAGGTCTTCCATTAACAAGCCACCGAAAGTTACTAACAAGGGGAAAGTGACATTTTTTCAGACCAGGGAATCTTGCATAGGGAGTTTGCATCCAAGACCATGAAAGTCAAACAGCTGGTCGTGCCGGAAAGCTTGCGACAAAATGTGCTAAGACTTGGTCATGACTCTCCGATGGCCGGACACTTGGGGGTACGCAGAACACTGGAACGCATCCAGCAGAGCTTTTACTGGCCAGGTATTGGTGTCGATGTCCGACGTTACTGCAGGACGTGCGACGCGTGCCAGAGGACCACTCCAAAGGGACATAATACAAGAGTCCCCTAGGCACCGTGCCCTTGGTACACACTCCTTCGCCAAAGTCAGTGTCGACCTCATTGGCCCCATCACACCAGCGTCAGCCAGAGGACACAGATATGTCCTTGTAATGGTCGACTATGCAACAAGGTACCCGGAAGCCACACCTCTCAAGCGCATCGATGCGGTCACTGTGGCAGAAGCCTGTGGCAGATGTGGACTTTGTACCGGTATACCAGACAAAGTTCTTTCTGACCAGGGCAGCCAGTTCATGTCAGAGGTCATGGATGAAGTGTACGCGCTTCTCACGTGCGCCGGGAAACCACCACACCATACCATGCACAAGCCATGGGCTTGTGGAAAGGTTCAATGCACCCTGAAGCAAATGGTGAAGCGCTGTGTCAGGAACAGCCGAAGGAATGGGATCGTACTTGCCGGGAGTCCTATTCGCATACAGGGAAGTTCCGCAAGAAAGCATGAAGTTCTCCCCATTGAACTGCTCTACGGGCGTACCGTCCATGGACCATGTCCCTTCTACGTCGCATGTGGACCAGGAAGAGGTGACAGATGACGCCAAGACTGAGGCAGAGTATGTGCTGGATTTGAAAGAGCGCATAGCTGTACCTGCGAACTGGCACAGGAAAACCTCAAGCAGGCCCGTCAGCGGTACAAGAAGCTGTATGACCGCAAGCCAAAGAGAAGTGGTATGAGGAAGGAGATGAAGTACTGTTGCTTTTACCTCTGCACCACAACAAACTCCAGCTTGCCTGGCAGGGTCCCTTTGTTGTCGGTCAGCGCGTTGGAGACTGGGACTACTACATTAAAGTCAGGGGAAAAGACAAATTGGTGCATGCAAACTGACTGAAGAGGTACCAGAGGAGAGAAGCTTGCAAAGCTGGTTTCACACCCGTCGTGGCAGAGTTCGAGGAATCTGAACCCCCTGTGATCCACACATCCCAAGCCTGTCGCTTACTCCCGAAGAAACCTGGCAAGATGTGAAGATCGCACAGCACCTGAGTGTAGAACAGAAACAGGAACTTGGACAATTGTGCGAAGAGTTCAAGGATATACTCACCGACATTCCTTTGAAGTGTACTCTCGGGAGTGTTCGCTACCCCTTCTGCAAACAGAACCTGTGAGAGTGAAACAGTACCCACTACCCCTTCTCAAGATGAAGTAGTACATAAGGGGTCCAGATATGCTGAAGATGGGAGTTATTGAGAGTGTAGCTCACCATATTCATCGCCGATCCTCCTGGTCAAAAGGAAGGATGGGAAGATGAGGTTCTGTGTCGATTTCAGACGTTGAACCGCATCCTGAAATTTGATGCTGAACCCATGCCTGACATGGAGTACATCTTTGCCCAACTCAGCAGAGCAGCTTATTTTACAAAGCTCGATTTAACGAAGGATACTGGCAAATACCATTGGCTCCTGAAGACAAGGACAAAACGGCTTCACCACTCCAGATGGCCAGTTTCGATGGACTGTCATGCCTTTTGGTCTAAAGACTGCTGGGGCTATTTTCAGCCGCATCATGCGACAGGTGTTGGAACCCCTACATTTGAAGGAAGCGCCAACTTCATGGACGACCTTATCATTTGCATGAAAGCTGGCTTCGTCATCTTGAGGTTCTACGTACACTTTTCCAGAGACTTCGGCAAGTACAGCTTTCTGCCAAGCCAGCAAGTGTCAGTTGGGGGAAACTGAAATGCTTCAGCGAGGTTCCATCCTGCCAGAGGAGGACAAGTTACAGAAGATTGAGAAGCAAACCTCCAACAACCAAGCGGGGAACTGAGATCTTTCTTGGGATTGCTGGATTCTACCGCAAATTTGTTCCTCACTTTGCTGAACTTGCACTTCCACTCATGAGAAGACAAAGCCAGGCAACCAGAGAAGGTGAAGTGGGATCCCCAATGTCAGACAGCATTTGATGCCTTGAAGATGGCTTGACATCACAGCCTGTGCTGCAACTTCCAGACCCCAAACTTCCCTTTGTGCTCAGGACTGATGCCTCAGCCTCAGGGATTGGTGCGGCTCTCCTCCAGGATCAAGGGAAGGGCCTCCAACCTGTTGCCTATGCAAGCAAGAAGTTGACAGGAGCGAACTGAACTATCACACGATAGAACAGGAGTGTCTTGCTGTCATCTGGGCCATCAGGAGATTTTACCCTTTCTCTATGGCCGAGAATTTACCTTAGAATGCGACCACCACCCATTACAGTACCTCCATCGCATTCGTCCAGTCAGCAAGCGACTCATGGGCTGGGCCATTGAGTTGCAGAGTATTGCCTTCCAGTCAGGCACATCGGGCTCTGCTAATGTTGAAGCGGACTTACTTGAGTCGTTAGTCCCGTAAAAAAAAAATTGCTGCAATCCTTGGTGAGCTGGGCACCCTTTTTACCACCCTCGCACGTCTTTATTCACTCCCTTGTTAGTGACACCGAGCTACTTGGGAGTCTTACTCGGTGACGTCTTTTAGGGTTAATTCCCCTGCATTAGTCTTTAAATGCTTTGCTTCCACCTTGTGGCACCGAACGCGTGCAGCTTCATTCAGTGATGACCTGTCTTGATGCCGCTGTCACTCCACCTTGTACATATTATGAAATCAATGATATTGCATTAGTATCTATTGTTAGTTGTTTCTTTGGTATTCAAACAGTCTCGTGGAATTGGACTAGCCGTTGCACCCAGTACTTTCTGTCAATGGTAGGATTGTTCGGCACCTCAGGTGTAGCGGGAGTGGACTAGTTAGTACCTCAGAGGTACTAAGCTCTTTTGGTAGGGGGTGTCGCACCAGGCACTCTGTGTCTGTTCAGGACACTATTCCCGTTTAAGACACAGTCTGTCTCCGCCTTCGTTCTTGTGTGTTCGGACCCCTCACCCTCCCTTTCCTCTTTACTTTCTGTGTCCACTCGCTTCACCTGGGTTTTAATACTATATAGCCTAGTGTAAACGCGTGGGCACACGTCTTCCGTGTTTGCACTTTTTCCGGCGTCTCGCAGTTCCCGTAACTCTCATAGCTCCAGGGGAGCTGCGGCATTTTGTTTTTTTGGGGAGATCGCCATTTGTTTTTTTTGCCGGTAGGAGAAAGTCAAGGAAGGGGCCATCAGCCGTCGTGAGAGCTCTCTTTACTTATTTTCCAGTGTCTGTCCACAGACGTGTTTTTCCTCCACTGGGCCCGGTCTCAGTGAGACGGGAGTGGGAGGGCCATTGTATCGTCCCTATACAAGTCGTTTGGTCATATATATATATATATATATTAATATTTTTATAATCTGTTTCATTGCTTGAACGTTGTTATGTTGTATGTAGGGGGACTGGTATTCATGTAAAATTGTGTAGCCTTGTATATGCATTGGTGTGGAGATAAATTTGGTTGTATTCACTTCTACTATACCAAAAAAATAATTTAAGGACTTCTCCTCCATTTGCGCAAGTGCTCGTCAGAGCGTTTCATCCCGTTTGTCGTTGGTGACGGTATTCGTTGATGTGTTAGGCGTAGATATGACCGAGTGAGGGGTGTAATGCACTTGGTGTTTAATTTTCCCTATTGGATGGAGGCAGGGGGACGCTCTTGGGTTCTTTTGTCCCTCCCTTCACTCCACTCCTCTCTCTCGTTCATCTCCTTTCGTTCTGTTTATCGTTGTTGTGCGTGTGTGTGTGTGTGAAGCGAACTGTGCTCAATGCTACTTGATTATGATTGTATATTGTGCTTTGCAAGGGGAAAGGAGAGGCAATAAATGATAGATTTTTGTTTATGAATTTCAAGTGAATGATAGTCTTTTTTGTGATGTCCACTGATAATGTGAGCCTTCTCCTTTGTGGCTTCCTCCCTTTTTGCTTGCTTTTCTTTTCTTTCTACACGCAACCTCTCCCCCCTCTGTGTGTCGCCTTTCCTTTGATTTTGTTTGTTTTCTGTTCTGTCATGCTCCCCTTTCTTACTCTTCCATTGTCAATAGCTATGTGTGTATGTATCATATATATAGTTTTTTTGTGTGTTTTTTTTTTTAGCTTTTCATTCTGTCCACTATTCCTTCCACACGCTTACTCGCTTTCAAACACCACACACCCACGTCTGTCTCATCACCACCTCACTGTGCGCACGATACTTATGTGGTGTGCCATTCAGGGCTTTTCTGTTTGTTTTTTTTTATATACACTCTTCCCACGTCATGGGAGTCCATTGGGGAACGCCCACCAGTACGGATGTCCCTGCACCACCGAGACATGGGACTTTCGACTAGAGTAGTCTTGCCAAGCTTCTCAGACTGCCTGCTGGTGCAAAGGATCTGATTCTGATCATCAGGTGATGGTGGGAATCGTGTGCTGTGTGAGCAACGCGAGTTTAGCTTGTTGTGGGAGGTTCAGGGGACAATACCAAGGTGCAACCAGATATGTTCCGGAATTGACTGAACAATGCCTTTTTTTTTTTTGTTTGTTTTTGATGACACATGCAACCTGTGTTAGGTTTGGTTTATGAGCCACTATGAGGTCTTAGGAGACGGGAAGTGGCATGTAACTGTGTGCATTGCTTCACAGCAGGTGTAGTAGCTAGGTCGTGCATTGGATTGCTTGACAGTGTCCTGTTTGATGGTTGTGATTTTTGTTGTTGTTTTTTTTTTTTCTTTTCCCCTAGACGTGTAGAGCCAATTATTTCTTTGTTGCGGACTCTGTTCATCTGTTTGGTTTATGTATTTTGTTAATAAAGTTTGTCAGGTATCCACCTGATGCCCAGTTGGTTTGTTGGTATTACGGGTGTGTGAAGGATTGAGATTGCTAATATCTGGCGGCTTTGTCCGCAGTTTTCCCTGCGTGACCAATCACTGCAGCTGTATTCAGGAGGCAGTCAATCACTTGAAGCTGTTTCAGGGGGCAGTCAATCACTGAAGCTGTATTCAGGAGGCAGTCATCCACTGACAGCTGTATCAGGGGGCAGTCATCCATGAGTGCTGTATTTCAGGAGGCAGTCAATACTTGAAGCTGTATTCAGGGGCAGTCATCCACTGAGTGTTCATGGGGCAATCAATCATAGCTGTTCTGGGGCATCAATCCACTGACATCTGTATTCGGGGGCAGTCCAATTCACTGACACTGTATTCAGGGGGCTCAGTTCATCCACTGAGAGCTTGTATTCAGGAAGGCAGTCATATCACGACAGCTGATCATGGGGCAGTCATATCCATCGCATCTGTATTCTGGGGCTGTCAATACTGACATTGTTATCGGGGGCATGTGCATCTCCACTGACAGCTGTATTCAGGAGGCAGTCAATCCACTGACAGCTGTATTCAGGGGCAGTCAATCCACTGACAGCTGTATTCAGGGGGCAGTCAATCCACTGAGAGCTGTATTCAGGAGGCAGTCAATCCACTGAGAGCTGTATTCAGGAGGCAGTCAATCCACTGACAGCTGTATTCAGAAGGCAGTCAATCCACTGACAGCTGTATTCAGGGGGCGGTTAATCCACTGACAGCTGTATTCAGGAGGCAGTCAATCCACTGACAGCTGTATTCAGGCGGCAGTCAATCTACTGACAGCTGTATTCAGGAGGCAGTCAATCCACTGACAGCTGTATTCAGGGGGCAGTCAATCCACTGACAGCTGTATTCAGGGGCAGACTATCCACTGACAGCTGTATTCAGGGGGCAGTCAATCCACTGACAGCTGTATTCAGGGGGCAGTCAATCCACTGACAACTGTATTCAGGGGGCAGTTGGTCCACTCACCTGTATTCAGGAGGTAGTCTACTTAAAGCTGTATTCAGGAGGTAGTCCACTTACAGCTGTATTCAGGAGGTAGTCCACTTACAGCTGTATTCAGGAGGTAGTCTACTTAGAGCTCTATTCAGGAGGTAGTCCACTTACAGCTGTATTCAGGAGGTTGTCCACTTACAGCTGTATTCAGGAGGTAGTCCACTTAAAGCTGTATTCAGGAGGTAGTCTACTTAGAGCTGTATTCAGGAGGTAGTCCACTTAAAGTTGCATTCAGGAGTTAGTCCATTTAAAGCTGTATTCAGGAGGTAGTCCACTTAGAGCTGTATTCAGGAGGTAGTCCACTTAAGGCTGTATTCAGGAGGTAGTCCACTTAAAGCTGTATTCAGGAGGTAGTCTACTTAGAGCTGTATTCAGGAGGTAGTCCACTTACAGCTGTATTCAGGAGGTAGTCCACTTAAAGCTATATTCAGGAGGTAGTCCACGTAGAGCTGTATTCAGGAGGTAGTCCACTTAGAGCTGTATTCAGGAGGTAGTCCACTTAAAGTTGCATTCAGGAGTTAGTCCATTTAAAGCTGTATTCAGGAGGTAGTCCACTTAGAGCTGTATTCAGGAGGTAGTCCACTTAAGGCTGTATTCAGGAGGTAGTCCACTGAGAGCTGTATTCAGGAGGTAGTCCATTTAAAGCTGTATTCAGGAGGTAGTCCACTTAGAGCTGTATTCAGGAGGTAGTCCACTTAAAGCTGTTTTCAGGTGGTACATACCTAGTGGCGGACGTCAGGCAGGAGCCGGTCCCGCACAGTGGGAGGGAGGGGGAGTGAGAAGGGGAGCGAATGGAGGAGGGGGGAGGAAGGGTGCACATTCCGCGAAGTCCTGGTTGGCCACCTGCAGAGAGAGGACCTCCTCATAGCCAATCTCGCATGAAAACTCCCTGCTAATCACCTCCCTGCACCTCTATTATCACCTTACGCCCTGACCCCGGCTGACCTTGCCGGAAGGAGATCTTTGCGCCTGACTGCTCACACAGCAAGCCTGCCACCCAATGAAAACACGGCCAGCCTCGATTTGGCGCGGCTAAGCCTGAGCTGGGTGTATTTGGGACCAAGTCACTGTTTGTTTGCAGCTTGGGACAAAAACAGCGGAATGAAAGTTTAGGGGTGAGTCGGCAGAGGGGTGAGGAGAGGGGGGGGGGGGGGGGGGAGGAGTGGGGGTGGGGGTGGTCACAGGTTGGTTGTTGTGTGCGGCCTGCAGCAGTTGGTTTGCTGTGAACGAGTGGCCTGGGAATCAATAGCTTGACACTGACTCCTTGTTCAAACAAATCAGTGTGTGTGTGTGTGTGTGTGTGTGTGTGTGTGACCGAGAATTTATTCAATCGCTGAGTAAAATAAAGCTCGCATGATTAGATGTTGGACGTGGCGAAATCATCTCCAACAAACAGTGGAATTTATAGTGTAGTCCACCACGTGATTTGTGTGAAAATGTCCTCATTTTATACTGTTGAGAGGTTGAACGGTATGAACACTATCTTGTTTGAACCAGGCTATGGTTTGAGGACATACGTCAGTTTTCGAGATCTGTCTGCTAATGCAAAAAATTGCATCGGGTTTAGCACCACAAACTCTTCAGTCCAAATTTAGCATAAACCCTAGGGATTCAACCAAATTCCAGGTTCCCACACCTAGAATAGATCTATTTAAATCCAGCTTATCTTTCTCAGGTAGCGTGGTTTGGAATTCACTTACACTACATTTCCGATGTACTCAAATTACAGAATCCTTCAGGGAAAAACTAATTACACATTTCACAGCAGACCATTGGCTATTAGGGACAAAATACATATACCAGGGCACACCATCTGTTTTGCTGCATATTAAACTGATACGCCGTTTCCTTTCCACTGATGTTTCTAAAACCAGATAATGATAAATGAGAGATATGGTTACTATCGGTTTTATTAATGATTGAAATTATATCGTAATGAATGACTGTTGTGGTCGCTGGTTTTATTGGTGCATTGTCACTAATTGATTGATGTCTTAATACTTTGATTTCTTGGAGCACTGTAACTGCATGGTGATAAATGTGTGTCCGGATTACTGTTGATCATATTGATGTATTGCTCTTTATTCAAATTTATAGTAATGTTTAGCATGTGATATTTTGGATAGAAAAATGAAAAATGGAATTATAATTTCTCTCTCCTCTCTCTCTCTCATCTCTCTCTCTCTCTCTCTCTCTCTCTCTCTCTCTCTCTCTTTCTCTCTCTCTCTCTCTCTCTCTCTCTCTCTCTCTCTCTCTCACACACACACACACACACACACACACACACACACACACACACACACACACACACACACACACACACACACATACACACGCGCGCGCGCACATGCACACACACACACATACACACGCGCGCGCGCACATGCACACACACACGCACACATCATGAAAAGTAAGTGTTATGATTATTGATGCTAGGAATTCATTGCTGCTTACTGATAACTGATTGTTCGTTCTCGTTTTGCCTTATAACCCCATCATGTAAATGTAAAAGAAAGTACAAATGTTGATATTATTGATGCATTGTAATTGTATAATTATCATCCTTAGCAGTTTGTTGTATGCTATTTTTTTTTCAAAAGGAATGTAACTCTCTCTCTCTCTCTCTCTCTCTCTCTCTCTCTCTCTCTCTCTCTCTCTCTCTCTCTCTCTCTCTCTCTCTCTCTCTCTCTCTCCCCTTCTATAGGAGGATCGCTTATTCTATATCTGTGTGTGCTGGTTTTTTTCTTCTTTGTAATCCATTTCTTTATTCTTGTTTGTTGTTTAAATCGTTTCTTTTTTCCTTTTAACTGTTAATGGATGAACTTTTTAAAGTTGTGAAGATATGTGTTTGTTAAAAGATTTTAAGTCTTAGTCACTAGTCATACTTAGTCCCTTAACGGGGCAAGGGCCGGATGAAAAAAAGCATGTGTTTGCTTATCTGTTACCCTTGGAAATAAAGATTATCATCATCTCTCTCTCTCTCTCTCCGCTGACTACATTTGAATGATTTAAAGTGGTTTGTAAACTTGGACGGTATCAGAGATGTTTGACCTGTCATGTTTTTATACTCAGTACCCCTCCCACTTTGCCTAGCAGCGTTCAGTACTTAACCTTTCATGGTAAAAGTCGTGTCTTGCAGACTTAGCACTGCCGGTGTGGCTGCCATCACACTGTGGTCACAGGCCAGACCTCTGCTAGACACTGTGGTCACAGGCCAGACCTCTGCTAGACACTGTGGTCACAGGCCAGACCTCTGCTAGACACTGTGGTCACAGGCCAGACCTCTGCTAGACACTGTGGTCACAGGCCAGACCTCTGCTAGACACTGTGGTCACAGGCCAGACCTCTGCTAGACACTGTGGTCACAGGCCAGACCTCTGCTAGACACTGTGGTCACAGGCCAGACCTCTGCTAGACACTGTGGTCACAGGCCAGACCTCTGCTAGACACTGTGGTCACAGGCCAGACCTCTGCTAGACACTGTGGTCACAGGCCAGACCTCTGCTAGACACTGTGGTCACAGGCCAGACCTCTGCTAGACACTGTGGTCACAGGCCAGACCTCTGCTAGACACTGTGGTCACAGGCCAGACCTCTGCTAGACACTGTGGTCACAGGCCAGACCTCTGCTAGACACTGTGGTCACAGGCCAGACCTCTGCTAGACACTGTGGTCACAGGCCAGACCTCTGCTAGACACTGTGGTCACAGGCCAGACCTCTGCTAGACACTGTGGTCACAGGCCAGACCTCTGCTAGACACTGTGGTCACAGGCCAGACCTCTGCTAGACACTGTGGTCACAGGCCAGACCTCTGCTAGACACTGTGGTCACAGGCCAGACCTCTGCTAGACACTGTGGTCACAGGCCAGACCTCTGCTAGACACTGTGGTCACAGGCCAGACCTCTGCTAGACACTGTGGTCACTGGCCAGACCTCTGCTAGACACTGTGGTCACAGGCCAGACCTTTGCTAGACACTGTGGTCACTGGCCAGACCTCTGCTAGACACTGTGGTCACAGGCCAGTCCTCTGCTAGACACTGTGGTCACTGGCCAGACCTCTGCTAGACACTGTGGTCACAGGCCAGACCTCTGCTAGACACTGTGGTCACAGGCCAGACCTCTGCTAGACACTGTGGTCACAGGCCAGACCTCTGCTAGACACTGTGGTCACAGGCCAGACCTCTGCTAGACACTGTGGTCACAGGCCAGACCTCTGCTAGACACTGTGGTCACAGGCCAGACCTCTGCTAGACACTGTGGTCACAGGCCAGACCTCTGCTAGACACTGTGGTCACAGGCCAGACCTCTGCTAGACACTGTGGTCACAGGCCAGACCTCTGCTAGACACTGTGGTCACAGGCCAGACCTCTGCTAGACACTGTGGTCACAGGCCAGACTTCTGCTAGACACTGTGGTCACAGGCCAGACCTCTGCTAGACACTGTGGTCACTCTGCTAGACAGGTGCTGTGACAGGTGGAGACAGAGGCGGTTGTCACGGTTCCAGAGGGGGGGGTGGGGTGGATGTGGAGGACGGTCAGCTGTCCAAAGCCTCTTCAGTGTCCTCTCCGCAACAGCGGACCTACGTAGGTGCAGGCCACCAACGTGGTCTGGGTGACCTCACACCCCCGTTCAGCAGTCACAAGTAGACCACCCCGACTGCAGAGGACGCCATAACCTTTACGACAACGGACAAGACAATGTGCCTATGACCTAAACGGCGCGTGCGAATGGGCGACATTTTGTACGGCTGTACCTAACCTCCTTCAGATGAGGCTTCGACCATTGGAAAGGGGGGTGTACGGTGTGGATTGCTGACAGAGGATGCCTTTGTGGTGAATGTGACCAGTGAGAGACAGACACTGAGGGGGGGGGGGGGTGGATTGCTGACAGAGGATGCCTTTGTGGTGAATGTGACACAGGAGAGACAGGCACTGAGGGGGGGGGGGGGGGGGGGGTGTACGGTGTGGATTGCTGACGAGGATGCCTTTGTGGTGAATGTGACACAGGAGAGACGGGCACTGAGGGGAGGGGGGTGGGTTGTGGGTTTCTGCAGAGGATGCCTTTGTGGTGAATGTGACACAGGAGAGACAGGCGTCGAAGTTCATTTTTGGCTGCAATGCCTGAGATATTTCAGATATGCGAAAAGTAATTCATGCCAGGGAAGAAAAACACACGTGCCCCAAAATGTTTGTTGTATATTTTTACCGCTGATAAGAAAGCCTTGTTGATTTCAGTGAACACCTAAACGTTTTGTTCGCACTGCCATTCAACCATTTTCGTTACAAAAGCGCTTTGTCCATGCTACCGTTCTGTGCATTTGTGTCGTTTTCCTTGTGTAGTGTTCCCCAAGACGACGTCCTCCGAGGCCTCTAAAGGGTCCCAGGATCAACAAATCATCGATTTTTTTAAAGTTTTCTTGTAATGTTAGAAACCAACTGATGAGATCTTCTCCTGGTTTTCCCCGCATGAATGAACGGTGGTTTTGTTTCCTCCCCCACTGCTACAATGGGGCCGATTGCATGCTGCTACAGTGGGGCCCGATTGCATACTGCTACAACGGGCCAGATTACATACTGCTACAATGGGCCAGATTGCATACTGTTACAATGGGCCAGATTGCATACTGCTACAATGGGCCAGATTCCATACTGCTACAATAGGGCCCTATTGCATACTGTTACAATGGCCAGATTCCATACTGCTACAATGGGCCAGATTGCATCTGCTACAATAGGCCATATTGCATACTGCTACAACTTGCCAATTACATACTGCTACAATGGGCCAGATTGCATACTGTTACAATGGGCAAGATTGCATACTGCTACAATGGGCCAGATTATATACTGCTACAATAGGCCATATTGCATACTGTTACAAGGGCCAGATTGCATACTGCTACAACGGGCCAGATTAAAATACTGCTACAATGGCCGATTTGCACTGTTACAATGGGCCAGATTGCACACCGTTACAAGGGCCAGATTGCACACCGTAACAATGGGGCCCGATTGCATACTGCTACAATGGGCCAGATTGCATACTGTTACAATGGGCAGATTGCATGATGTACATGGACCAGATTGCATACTGCTACAAAGGGCCAGATTGCATACTGCTACAATGGGCCAGATTACATACGTTACAATGGGCCAGATTGCATACTGTTACAATGGGCCAGATTGCATGATGCTACAGTGGGCCAGATTGCACACTGCTACAATGGGGGGCCAGATTCCCCCACTGCTACAATGGGCCAGATTACATACGTTGCAATGGGCCAGATTGCATACTGCTACAATGGGCCAGATACATACTGCTACAATGGGGCCCGATTTCTACTGTTACAATGGCCGATTGCACACCGTTACAAGGGGCCAGATTGGGACACCATTACAATGGCCAGATTGCACACCGTTACAATGGGCCAGATTGCATACTGCTACAATGGGCCAGATTGCATACTGTTACAATGGGCCCGATTGCATGATGCTACAGTGGGCCAGATTGCATACCCGCTACAATGGGCCAGATTGCACACTGCTACAATGGGCCAGATTGCACACTGTTACAATGGGCCGATTGCATACTGCTACAATGGGCCAGATTGCATACTGTTACAATGGGGGCCCGATTGCATGATGCTACAGTGGGCCGATTGCATACTGCTAACAATGGGCCAGATTGCACACTGCTACAAATGGGCCAGATTGCATACTGCTACAATGGGCCAGATTGCACACTGTTACAATGGGCCAGATTGCAAAACTGGTACAGTGGGCCAGATTCCACTCTGCTAACAATGGGCAGATTCCATACTGTTACAATAGGCCCCGATTTCATACTGTTACAATGGGCCAGATTTCACACCGTTTTCAATGGGCCAGATTGCATACTGCTACAAAGGGCCAGATTGCATACTGCTACAATGGGCCAGATTGCACACTGTTACAATGGGCCAGATTGCAAACTGCTACAATGGGCCGATTGCATACTGCTACAATGGGCCAGATTGCATACAGCTACAATGGGCCAGATTGCACACTGTTACAATGGGCCCGATTGCATACTGTTACAATGGGCCAGATTGCACACTGTTGCAATGGGCAGATTCCACTCTGCTACAATGGGCCAGATTGCATACTGCTACAATGGGCCAGATTCATACTGCTACAATGGGCCAGATTGCACACCCTTACAAGGGGGCCCGATTGCACACTGCTACAATGGGCCAGATTGCTAGTGCTACCACAATGGGCCAGATTGCACTCTGCTACAATGGGGCCCCATTCCACACTTCTACAATGGGCCAGATTGCACACTGCTACAATGGCCAGATTCCACACTGCTTTCAATGGGCCAGATTGCACACTGGTACAGTGGGCCAGATTGCACACTGCTACAATGGGCCAGATTGCACAGTGCTACAATGGGCCAGATTCCACACTGCTAGAATGGCCAGATTCCACACTCTACAATGGGGCCCGATTCCACACTGCTACAATGGGCCAGATTCCCCACTGCTACAATGGGCCAGATTGCACACTGGTAACAGTGGGCCAGATTGCACACTGCTACAATGGGCCAGATTGCACAGTGCTACCACAATGGGCAGATTCCACTCTGCTACAATGGGCCAGATTGCACACTGCTACAATGGGCCAGAGTGCCACGCTACAATGGGCCAGATTGCATACGCTACAATGGGCCAGATTGCACACTGGTACAGTGGGCCAGATTTCACAATGCTGCAATGGACCAGATTCCACCTGCTACAGGCGCCAGATTCCACACTGCTACAATGGACCAGATTCCACACTGCTACAATGGCCAGATTCCACACTGCTACAATGCGCCCGATTCCCCTCTGCTACAATGGCCAGATTCCACTCTGCTAGAATGGCCAGATTCCCTCTGCTACAATGGCCAGATTGCACTCTGCTACAATGGCCAGATTGACACTGCTATAATTGGCCCTTTCCCCACTGCTATAGTGGGCCCCATTCCACACTGCTACAATGGGCCAGATTGCACACTGCTTACAATGGGCCCCATTCCACACTGCTACAATGGGCCACATTCACACTGCTACAATGGGCCACATTCCACCTGCCACAATGGGCCACATTCCACTCTGCTACAATGGGCCCGATTGCACACTTCTACAATGGGCCCAGATTTCCCCACTGCTACAATGGGCCAGATGTACTGACGGCAGACTGGCCTTGCACCACTTCCTGATGTGGTGGGCCAGATGTTACTGACGGCAGACCGGCCCTGCCCACGCCTGATGGGTTTAATGGGCCAGATGTACTGACGGCAGACCGGCCCTGCACCACTGCCTGATGTGGTTGAATGTGGCCAGATGTACTGACGCAGACCGGCCCTGCACCCCTGCCTGATGTGGTTGAATGGCCGATGTACTGACGGCAGACCGGGCCCCGCACCACTGCCTGATGTGGTTGAATGGGCCCGATGTACTGACGGCAGACCCCGGCCCTGCACCACTGCCTGATGTGGTTGAATGGGCCAGATGTACTGACGGCAGACCGGCCCTCCACCACTGCCTGATGTGGTTGAATGGGCCAGAGTACTGACGGCAGACTGGCCCTGCACACTGCCTGATGTGGTGGGCCAGATGTTACTGACGGCAGACCGGCCCGCACCACGCCTGATGTGGTGAATGGGCCAGATGTATGACGGCAGACTGGCCCTGCACCACTGCCCCTGAGTGTTGAATGGGCCAGATGTACTGACGGCAGACCGGCCCTGCACCACTGCCTGATGTGGTTTGAATGGGCCAGATGTACTGACGGCAGACCGGCCCTGCACCACGCCGGGGGTGGTTGAATGGGCCCCGATGTACTGACGGCAGACTGGCCCTGCACCACTGCCTGATGTGGTTGAATGGGCCAGATGTACTGATGGCAGACTGGCCCTGCACCACTGCCTGATGTGGTGGGCCAGATGTACTTACGGCAGACTGGCCCTGCACCACAGCCTGATGTGGTGGGCCAGATGTACTGATGGCAGACTGGCCCTGCACCACTGCCTGATGTGGTGGGCCAGATGTACTGACGGCAGACTGGCCCTGCACCACTGCCTGATGTGGTGGGCCAGATGTACTGACGGCAGACTGGCCCTGCACCACTGGCCTGATGTGGTGGGCCAGATGTACTGATGGCAGACTGGCCCTGCACCACTGCCTGATGTGGTGGGCCAGATGTACTGACGGCAGACTGGCCCTGCACCACTGCCTGATGTGGTGGGCCAGATGTACTGACGGCAGACTGGCCCTGCACCACTGCCTGATGTGGTGGGCCAGATGTACTGACGGCAGACCGGCCCTGCACCACTGCCTGATGTGGTTGAAGGGGGCCAGATGTACTGAGGGCAGACCGGCCCTGCACCACTGCCTGATGTGGTTGAATGGGCCAGATGTACTGACGGCAGACTGGCCCTGCACCACTGCCTGATGTGGTGGGCCAGATATACTGATGGCAGACTGGCCCTGCACCACTGCCTGATGTGGTGGGCCAGATGTACTGACGGCAGACTGGCCCTGCACCACTGCCTGATGTGGTGGGCCAGATGTACTGACGGCAGACTGGCCCTGCACACTGCCTGATGTGGTGGGCCAGATGTAACTGACGGCAGACCAGCCCTGCACCACTGCCTGATGTGGTTGAATGGGCCAGATGTTACTGACGGCAGACTGGCCCTGCACCACTGCCTGATGTGGTGGGCCAAAATGTACTGATGGCAGACTGGCCCTGCACCACTGCCTGATGTGGTGGGCCAGATGTACTGACGGCAGACCGGCCCTGCACCACTGCCTGATGTGGTTGAATGGGCCAGTTTGTACTGACGGCAGACTGGCCCTGCACCACTGCCTGATGTGGTTGGGGCGAGGAGAAAACAGGCGCTAATCCCCTGCTGTTGGTTTAGCAGATAAGGGGATTAGGCCTTGACACCCGGCGCTCTGGCTCTCTCGGCAGGTCAGTTCTATGTCTTGCACAACTGGCAAACAGGGTTAGCTTTACGAGGTCGTATTAGGTGTGTGTGTGTGTGTTTGTGTCCAGGACGGGGGAAATCGTGATGGTATTGCTTAAGTGCACTAAGTTGATATATTATTAGTCAGGCTTAAACACCAAGGTTATCTTTGCACTCATACACGCATATGCACATTCATGCGCACACCAAACATTCACCTCTCTCTGGGAATGGGATGTCACGCATTCGTTGGCCAAAGTGGCGAGCCTGCCAGGATTGCATGGCCCAAATTAGTTTCAGGAGGGAAACAAAGTGAGTACTAGAGTAGTACTGGAAAGAAGCGTCCACTAAAGGCATATGATTGACTGAAGAAGGTTTTGGGCGTAAGTTTCGCGAGGCGAGAATCGAACCGGGGTGAGACATACACTCAGTTCGGAGTTAGACTGGACCACTATTTCAACAAGTGGGAGAACTGAGTGGAGTGGACAGTGATTTTGAAGGCCTCAAGACACTGGTGATGAAAGAACAGATACTTGACGGTTGTGGGATGGGCCTCACAATCCACATTAAGGAAAAAGGAGCAACCACAATAGCTGAAGTACTTGAGACAGCTGAGACTTACCGGGAAGCGAGGCGTGATTTGCCTGAACAAGAGGAAAGCCCTGAAGCATATTCAGAGGATAGCAGGCCAGCACATGACTCACATAATGAGTCAGTGGTACACACCCGTAGGCCCACGGCGTCACGTGAGCAAACAAGGGTGAAAACCAATAGCCACGTGGCTAGGAATGAGCGTACCTGTTTTCTGTGCAATAAGACAGGGCACTTGGCTAGGGATTGTATTTTTAAGTCACAGAAGGCAGCAGCAATGAAGATCAGGCCAAGTGAGAGGCAGGTAGAAAATGGAAAAGATGACAGTGTTATTTTGTCTGGATTGTGCTGTGTGTTCACAGATTCAGGCGATAACATGGATGTGCACAAAGGCAGAGTAGGGGACAATGTGGTTAATGTCATTAGAGACTCTGGGTGCACTGGTGTCATGGTGAAGGAGTCCCTGGTTGAGAAGGGACAATTCACAGGTAAAACACAGAGGTGTAGACAAATAGATGGAACAGTAGCAGAATTCAAAACGGCCCAGGTGTTTATTGCTACACCATTTTATAGTGGAAGTGTACAGGCTTTGGCTGTTCCGAAGCCGCCGTATGATTTGGTAATTGGGAAAAATTTCCAGGAGCACGTGGGTACGGAAACCCAGACGCTGACTTCTGTGTCGAATCAGAGAAAAGGAATCACGTGAGAAAAAGGCCCCAGGCAGTCAAACAATCCAGAAAGCACTGGAGCGTGTCCGGTGAGACTAACCCCACTCACTTACAAGCAGAACAAAAGGGCGACTACTCGCTCAGAAAACTGGTTGGGTTTGCTCACAGAGGGCAGAAGAAAAATGTTAAAGAGGGTACAATCGGTTTTGAGTTAGAGAACGGCATATTGTACCGAACTTTTACTCACTCGCGTTCGGGAAAAACGAAGAAGCGGGTTGTCGTTCCTAGGCAACGCAGAAAGGCGGTGATGTTCGACAATCATGTGATGTCAGCCTCGGGCCATCTGGGGAAGAAGGCCACACAGAAGATGGTGACGCGAGAGTACTACGGGCCCCGGGTATCCTTGGCGATATCAGGCGTTTCTGTGCACAATGCAGCACATGCCGCGGGGTAGGCAAGGTGTGTGTACAGAAAGGGGGATCAGACTGGTCTTACCAAAAAGTTGGCCAAAATAAAATGGTCGGTCGAGAAGTCAGGTAGTGGGTGCGTGTGTCTTTTGCAGTGTCGTGTATGCGTGACGTGGCGGGTTGCGGGCCACGTGTATGAAGAGAAGGGGAGAGAATTTCCGTTTGAAACATAATGGTTTCATGGCCACACGACTTAGAGCTGGTGGAGATATCAGATTATGTTGATATTTGCTTGGATAGTGTGTATGTATTGATTTTTCTCTAATTTTGTTGCAAATCTTGCGTGCATTCTCTGGGGTAAGTAGGCTTATGAGAGGCCGATATTAGCACTGGTTTAAATGGGAAAATTATGAGAGTTTCATCTCCTTGAATGTTAAGTTTTAGCCAATGCAGGGCATTGTCTTCGAGTGGGGGAATTTGTCAAGGAGCGTGAAACCTCTCACAAAAGGCATTAGAACGCTTGGAGGCAAAGGGGCGTTGTACGTAGTATACAAATAGTAATAGACCAATTAGCCAGGGTACCTTAACCCATTGCACACGGCCGAACTGTGTGAAAGAGGCCGAAGTGGTCAGATGACAGATGACACCTAGGAGAGAGTTCGGACCTGCCCGGTGGCGAAAAGGGGAAGGGATGTAACCACTACGACCTCGGCGCTCCAAGTGAGCGCTAAATGCTCAGTCAGCTGAGGTTCTTTTGTAAACAGTCAGTGAAGAGCAGGAGTCTTGGATTCGTTCGGATAGTATTGCTGTGGGTCACTGTGTTGGTTCTATTGTCAGGCTGGCTGAATGCGTGTGGGGGTTGTAGTAGCCCTCATTAAGATAATTACTGTGTTAAGTGACCACCGAAGTCGGCGGGAATTTTCGATGTCCATCTGGTGCTAAGTGTGTGTTTGCTAATCAATTAGGTAGGGGGTGTGTGTAAATGCTGATGTGTGGGAGAATGTAGCGAATGGAGAATTCAGGGTACTTGTGAACTAGGGGTTTGAGAAGCAGCGTGAACAAAGGCATGGCCCGAAGGGGAATCCTTTGTTTCCCTCCCTATATAAACTGAGGGAGAACAACGTGAGAAAAGGAACACCAGGAGAGAGAGAGAGAGAAGGCTGAGGAGAGAGAGAGAGGAGAGGAGTGAGCAGGACAGAGAAGGGTCGAGAGAAACGGTCTGGGAGATAGAAGAGACAGCTAAGTCTTAGGGTTGAAGACAAGCTGGAAGAGAAGAAAACTAAGTTTGAAAACCCAGAGGTGGGTGAAGACAGACAAACTGAAATTGAACCCAGAGGTGGGTGAAAGAGACGAAGAAGAAGAGTTCTACGTCGAGATCCCAAGACGACCACGAAGACCCAGTCCTGAAACCTGGAGCCAGTCAGCCAAGGGCGTCACCACAAGCAGTGCTGAAGAAGACTTGAAGAAACTTGTTCAAGAACTGTGGTGTGGTGTGAAAGCGTGGTTGTGTGTGTGAAAACCTGGCCAGGTAAGAAGTCATTTTTATTATAACCCGGATTAGGAAGTATTGATCTTTATGTTTTGGTATTTCATGTGTGTGATTGATTGTTCATGATTAATTATAAGTAGCATAGAAATTGTATTTCTTGTTCTCAGTCGTGTTAGGAGAGAAACGAATGCGTGACATCCCATTCCCAGAGAGAGGCGAATGATTGATGGGCGCATGAGTGTGCATATGCGTGTATGAGTGCAAAGATAACCTTGGTGTGTTAAGCCTGACTAATAATACATCAACTTAGTGCACTTAAGCAATACCATCACGATTTCCCCCGTCCTGGACAGTGTGAAATAATTTCGGTGACATTGCGTGTGTGTGTGTGTGTGGTGTGTGTGTGTGTGTGTGTGTGTGTGTGTTGTGTGTGTGTGTGTGTTTGTCCCCGTGTGTGTGTCCTCGTGTGTATGTGTGTGTGTGTGGTGTGTGTGTGTGTGTGTGTGTGTGTGTGTGTGTGTGTGTGTGTGTGCGTGCGTGCATGCATGTGTGCGTGCGTTCGCGTGCGTTCGCGTGCGTGCATGCGTGCGGCGTTCGCGTGCGTGCATGCGTGCGTGCGTTTGCGTGCGTGCATGCGTGTGTGCGTGCGTTCGTGTGGGGTGTGTGTGTTGTGTGTGTGTGTGTGTGTGTGTGTGTGTGTGTGTGTGTGTCTGGCATGCGGGCTACATGACCTGCCCATCCAAACTGAGACATCATCAGGATGGTGTGGATGCCAGGCAGGCTTGCTTGGTCAAGCACCTCTGTGTCTGGGATTTTGTCCTGCCATTTTATGCTTAACAATCTTCTGAGGCAGACTGTGTGGAAGAAACTCAATTAAACGAAAGACTGCCTCGATCTTCGAAGGACGAGCTGTGAGGTTGAAAGACCTCAGACAAGAAAGCACGCCTTCACACGACTAGGATGAGCACCCCATGACACACTGTGCACAAGAATATCATCAACGAAGTTGATAGCAGAAAACTTATCTAATGCTAGCATACGCATCATACGTGCAAACACTGCAGGAGCCGACACAAGTCCGAAAGGCATCCAAACAAACTAGAATAGACCCATGTGTGTTGTAAGAGCCGTCTTCAGACGATCCTCGGGCTTAACCACGATCTGCCAATATCCTTTGCAAGATCTATCTTTGTGAAAAACTGAACATCAGCTAACTTTGCAAAAGGACTCTCACGCCAGGAATAGGTTCAGCATCAGAGATGGTAATCTTATTCAAAGATCTGAATCAATGCTAACACGACACGTACCATCTTTCTTCCTGACCACACAAATGGAGATGCGTACGGACTATTCGATGGCTCAGTGATACCAAATCCAACATGATGCCAATCTCTCTATCAACAACCTCTTTCGCAGAAAACGGGGTATCATAATACTTTCTTTCTTACAGATATACTGTTGTAAGAGGGATCTGTAATAGTACATCACCTGAGAAAGTACCTGGTTTAGGAGTCAGTGAGACCAGGGCAGAAGCTATGCCATTCCCTTGTGCATTTGATGATTTTGTTTATCCGCTGATTCCACTGTACTACTGCTAATACTGTAAATCAGTAGAGGCCAGAGGAACTTTGGGTTCAATTGAACTGCCGACACCTCACGTTGTATTTACAGGGAGACCACACTGGTCTATTATCTGCAGAAGAAGAAGAAGAAGAATACCACGACGACGAACAAGAAAAAGAAGGAGGAGGAGGAGGAGAAGGAGGAGGAGGACAGTGACATTTAGGCTGACTGTTTTTCAGAAGATATCCATCACATCAGGACTGGAGTCGGCGAGCTCTCTGACTTACAGACCTCAATTATCAGCCACGCGCCAGCCCACTTTAAACTTCTCTTTCCTCCAAAATGGCAGCTTTCTTTAGAGTGGCCTCGCTTTGTGTGTGACGGACCGGCCATTAAGCGAACAATGGCCCCAGCAGTCTGCCGCCATATCACTCCCAAAATAGACGATGGCCAGGCTGAGACACTGAGACTGGAGCTTAGTGGCGGATTGGCATTGCTCATAGAAGTCCTCTGTGGGCCACAACAGCGGGCCGACAACAGCAGTACCAGTGCTGTCACGGACGATTTGGCCAGGGTCATGGCTGACTTCAGATGTGGTCATGGATGACTTAAAAAGGGGCAGAGGTCTTTCGGATTGGAGAAAACTCGAGGAGGTAAGACTACTGTTAACGCGGTCTCACATTACTGTGGAACATGAATTGTTTTGTTTGGGGGGAGCTTTGTATGAATTGACTTTCACCGTTACAGCTTTGTGACCCTTGTCAATGTGGGTACCAGGAAAAGATGAAGGGCTGACTTTATAAATACTGGACTTGATTCCCCCACAAGCGAAGTTGAAATGGACTGGTTTTTGCATGGCCACTGGGCGCATGCCATGCAGGAAGTATGGGAGAGTGTGCCAACTATGCTGACCTTGTGATGGCTGTGAAGCGTAAAACAATAGACCTCCCTCCCCCATCCCCTATGTAGATTTGGTGTTCCAAATCACCGTTCATGTACATCCTAGTCTTTTTTGCCGTTCTACAGTCAAGATTAGAAAGAAGCCTTTCTTTGCAGTTTACCGGGCGTTTCACTTAGTTCAGTTGGTAATCCTGTGTTGGGATCAAGGAATGCTGATGGTAACGAACACGATGACGGTGATCGCGCAGTTCTCTGACTGTGTAAAACAGCGAGAATGCTGCTGGGAATGGCCAGATTGATGGCTGTAGTGACTTTTATCGACCCAAAAATCTTTAAAATGCATGTTTATAAAACAGCTGTTGGACACTTTGCCACACCAGTGCAGCCCC
>JAFLJL010000996.1:0-14214 GCA_018398815.1 Conus ventricosus
GGGGGGGGGGGGTTAAAACACGTCGCACAGGAAGCAATCAGACTCCGCACAAACGACGGCGAAGAGCTGCCCTGGAAAGAACCAGGCCCGTGATAAAAATGCCAAATCATGCCACAGAAGCACTGGGCTCCACAACATAAGACGATAAAAAAACCCTGTTTCAGATAAGTATTCAGGCCCCGCTGCAAAACGACGGAGAAAAAACATGTTTGCCACAGTAGAAGCATCCACGATCCACAGCAAACGACGGCGAAAACATGCCGCCACAGGAAAAACACTCCGAATCCACAACAAATGACAGCAAAAGTGTGTCTCTACATGAGAAGTATCCAGGCTCCACAACAAACGATGGTGAAAACACGCTGCCACAAACGACGGCGAAGCATGCTGCCACTGGAGAAGCAACCAGGCCCCGTGATAAAACGATGGCCAAATCATGCCACAGAAGTCCGCGCGCGCGCGCGTGTGTGTGTGTGTGTGTGTGTGTGTGTGTGTGTGTGTGTATGTGTGTGTGTGTGTGTGTGCGGAGTGGGAAATTGTGGGCCACGAAAAATGAAAACGATCCGCAAACTTTAAGCCAACTTTTTATTACTTTTCGCGCGCGCCCGCGCACACGCACGCACGTTGAGAGAGGCGTTGAGTGAAGATCATGGCGAGTCAGCATTGTCAGTAATTCAGACGATGGATTCACAGGTGATTCAGTTGTTTAGTAAATAATTATATATATTTAGAGAGAGAGAGAGACAAACAAATATAAATATATATATATATTTAGAGAGAGAGAGAGCGACGGGAGAGAGAGAGAGAGAGACAGACAGACAGACAGACAGACAGACAGACAGAGTGAGAGAGGCAGCTCTAGACAGACAAGAGAGAGAGAGAGAGAGACAAACACGCAGACAGACAGACGGACAGCTTTATCCCGGAGTCGGATTGTGGGCCACGAAAAACTGAAAAACGATCCGCAAACTTTAAGCCAACTTTTTATTACTTTTCGCGCGCCCCCCGCGCACACGCACGCACGCGCGCGCGCGCACGCACACACACACACACACACACACACACACACACACTCACACTCGCACACACACACACACACACACACACACACCACACACGCACGCACGCCCCGCACGCAAACAGAGAGAGAGAGAGAGAGACAGACAGACAGACAGACAGACCGACGCACAGAGAGAGAGAGAGAGACAGACAGACAGACACAAAGACACACAGAGAGGCGTTGAGTGAAGATCATGGCGAGTCAGCATTGTCAGTAATTCAGACGATGGATTCACAGGTGATTCAGTTGTTAGTAAATAATTCTGAGATCTCCGTCTGTTCTGTCTGTGGGTAGTTTGTCACTCTGTCTCCAAAGTCCTCTCTGTGTGTGTGTGTGTGTGTGTGTGTGTGTGTGAGCTCTCAAAATCAAACGTTTGTAAACTAAGTTAGCGTGCGTGCGTGCTCGCGCGTGCGTGTTTGTGTGTGTATGTATGTGTGTGTATGCGCGCGCTATAGGTGGGGGGGGGGGGGGGGGGGGGGGGGGGGAGGGGAGAGAGACAAAAAAGACACCAGATGTCGCTGAAGAAAACGCGTAAGTTACTCCGCCATGCATTTTGAATTCAGAATTAACAACAACAAGAAACTAACTTTTAACTCGTCGCTTCCCATTGGTTTTCCAGACCAACATACTTACCACGCACGGAGATAGCGAATTCATTACTCTCCGACCTACATCAGTATCTTTTGTACTGGAAACTTTGATCGTGTACAGCTCGCTCGATGGGGGCCGGAATAGCTCAGTGGTAGAGCGCCGGACTCGCGATCTTGGTGATCCTGGGGATGCGGGTTCGAATCTCCGCCGGACTGTTTCGGTAGAGGAGGATTTTTCCCTCGGAGTTAACATTGGTTCCGACTCCATTTCCCATACAGTCCTTCGAATGAGACTATAACCGAGGTTCCGTGTATGAACGCACGCATAACGTCTTGCACACACGTCAAATCCCGTCACCAAGTTTCGGAAGAGAAGGCCAGTTTGGTATGGATGACACGTTACACATAGCATGCACCCTGCCGTGAGAAATGGAAAGAATGAAGGAAGTGAGGAAATTGAGTGAACGATATTGAACAGTATTGACCGGATGACACGGGAAACGACTGAATGAAGCGCCGGCTGGCAGCTCTTCAGTCGGCACTACCCAGGTAGGCAGCCCGTTGTGTAAACGAGTGTGGATTGTAAAGCGCTTTAGAGCTTGGTCTCTACCGAGGATAGGCGCTATATATTCATTAATAATAATGATAAAAATGATAACGTGAAAACCGCTCATAACGAATGCTTTCATCTATTGGTTTACTCTGTTTGTGAATAGAAGTCAGGAGTAGGGGTGGGAGGTGAGGGTGCTGTTGCTGAGATTTCTCTCCCTTACTTTGACACTCAAAGTTGTAGTTTCGGTCAATTGACAGCGTTTCTGTTGTTTACGTCATGGAAAGAAGAAGGGAGGGAGAGGGGGAAGTGTGTGTATGTGTGTGTGTGTGTGTGTGTGGATCAGGGATTGGAGGTGGATGTAAAGGGGTGGTGGGAAGGGGGTGGGGTGGGGGTGATTGAAGTGAAGGGGGGGGGGGGGGGGGGGGGGGGGATGTCACCTCAACCCTCACCCAGGATATTGAATGCTTTCCGTTGGGTGAGAGGATTGCGTGTCTAGCCATTTCTGATTACGTCACAACGTGGACTCCAACCCTCCGTCTGCCTGCCTGCCCCATCCCTACCCCTCCTCTCTCTCTCTCTCTCTCTCTCTCTCTCTCTCTCTCTCTGTCAAGACGTGAGTAGAACTCCCAGAATGCAATCCGAAATATCCTTAAAGCGTGAAGGCAGATGTTTGCTTTACAACTTGTTACTCATCTTCTTAGCATCATCATCCTTGGCTGTCTACCCCCCCCCCCCCCCTCCACCTCCATCCCATCTCCACCCTCGTTCTGTCACCCGCCCACACTCCTTCCTACTGTACTCAATTCAAACATTTCTTCTTCTTTTTTTTTGTGGTGGGGGTGGGGGGGATCCTCGTCAAGATATGATTTAGTTGAAAATTTATGGATTTGAAAACTCTCTCTCTCTCTCTCTCTCTCTCTCTCTCTCTCTCTCTCTCTCTGTGTCTCTCTCTGTGTCTGTCTCTCTGTTTCTCTCTTTATCTGTCTGTCTTTCTGTCTCTGTCTCTGTGTGTCTGTCTGTGTGTCTGACTGTCTCTCTCTCCGTCCTTCTCACATTGACTCAATATTTGTCTGACTTTCTGTCTCTGTCTGTCTGTCTGTCTATCTGTCTGTCTGTCTCTCCCCCTCTCCTCTTGCTCCCTCCCTTCCTCTCTCTCTCTCTCTCTCTCTCTCTCTTTTCTCTCTCTCTCTCTCTCTCTCCCTCCCTCCCCTCTCCACTCTCCGTCCCCTCTCCCACTCTCCCTCCACGTCTGTGCGTGTTTCAGAAAGAGAAAGGAGGGCTCCAGATATAGAAGCAGTTGGGATGGGGTGGTGGCCAGAAAGAAATTTCAGAATCTCCTCTCAGGCGTTACCGCTCCTGTTGACGTGACAGCTGGTTGTCGCCATCATCATCATCTCATCATCATCGTATCGTCATCGTCATCATCATCATCGTCGTCATCGTCATCATCATTCATCGTCGTCATCGTCATCATCGTCGTCACCGTCATCTTTCATCGTCATCATCATCATCATCTTCATCATCATCATCGACATCATCATCATCATCATCATCATCATCATCATGACGATTATCATCATCATCATCATCACTGCCTTTGTCTTCGCCACATTCCCCGGCAGCCCCCAACCCCTCCCTCCCATCCCTTCGCCCTCCTCTCCCCTTTCCCTCCTCCTGCCTTTTTCCCTAGCCAGCACTGAGCAGTCCTAGATAGCAGTCCTTTGGATTTGGGTTGAAAAATCATTGACATTTGCAGACATACTGTGGAATGGAGAGTAATGCTCTCTGTCTGTCTCTCTCTCTCTGTATGTCTGTGTGTCTGTCTCTCTCTCCCCTCTCTGTGTCCGTCTCTGTCACTCTCTCTCTCTCTCTCTCTCTCTCTCTCTCTCTGTCTCTTGCATTGTTGATCCCATTCAGCGCGAGGACTGGATGTAAAAAAAAAGCACATCGGTGCGTATCTATTATCTTCGTGAATAAACAATTTTGTCTTGTCTTGTGTTCTCTCTCTCTCTCTCTCTCTCTCTCTCTCTCTCTCTCTCTCTATATATATATATATATATATATGTGTGTGTGTGTGTGTGTGTGTGAGTGTGTTGTTGTTGTTGTTGTGTACGCGCTTGCGCGTGGATAGCCAGATAGATAACGGGACGTGGCGGAAGGAAGCGAGAGAGAGAGGGTGGCAGACAGGCACAGAGGGCAAACCGCCACACAGAGAGAGAGAGAGAGAGAGAGGAGAGAGAGAGAGAGAGACAGACAGACATTGAAGGCAAGACGTGGTGGAGGGAGGGGGAGGGGGGGGGGGGGGGGGGACGGGAAGGGGAAGCCGTCCCGCCAGTGCCCTGATTAATTGGGGGGCCTTTGTCTGGCACCTCGCTTATCAGACAGCCCCTCCCCACCCCCACCCTCAGCGCCCCCCCCCCCCCCCCCCCCCCCCCTTCCCCCGACCCTCCTTCTCTCCCCACCCTCTAGTCTGGTAAAAATTTTCGGCTGACCCTTGAACAAAGTTTTCAAAGCTGTCCCCTTTTGGGAAAAAAAGTAGATGATACCAATCAGTAAAGATTATGAAGAATCGAGGAGAATTGACTGGCGCGTTTTAAAAAAAAAAAAAATTAAAATTTAGTTTTTCACGTTCCCAATTTTTGCAACTTCGCCGACCTACAGCCCAGCCCCCCCCGTAACCCCCGCTTTGCCGCGCGTGTAAACGCCCTTCCCCTTTTGGCATTCCTGAGCGCGTGTAAAAAAGGGCAGCCCGGGGCGGATTCACACCAAACAAAAATCATGTTTCCCCCATAGGGGTGAGTTTTTTTGAAAAATTAAAATTAATTTTTTAACTGAGTTTTGTTTACCGCATAACCAGCAGTTATACTTTTTCCCGGCATCTGAGAGTGTTGAAAGAGTAAAACAGGTCAGTGCAGGTTCAACCCAGTTTAAAAGGCAGACTTTTGTGACACAAACGCCCTTTCCCGAAATCTTCACGCAACAACATTCCCTTTTCGCTTGTTTTTCCTGTAAGAAATAAAAAGGGTTTCAATTCGGAAAGGAAAAAAAAATTATAAGTCATTTATGGGGCTAGCTTCCGTCAACAATTATTTTGTTGTTTTACGCTGTAATGTATTTTAATAGGTTTCAAATTTTTAAAAAAAAACAAAGGGTTAGTAAGTAATTTAGTCGGGTATGTTCTTTTTCCCCCCCTTGAAAGAAAAAGCAACCAAACATATAAATCCCCCCCCAAAAGTAAGAACCCCAGTAAAGTTTTTCAAAATTATTTTTTAATTAATCACTCGGAGAATTTCTTGAAGAATAAGACTGTCGGCCAAAACACAGTCAAACCCACTATTATTTCTGGCTGGCCTTTCGGAAAAATTTTTCCCCGTTAAAAAACGTGTGAAGTCCAAAATAGTTGCTTAATTTTTGGCTTGAGTTTAGTGTTATTTTTCACTTGAGTTTTAATGCCATCGTTTCTTGTTTTGGGAAAAAGAAAAAAAAGCCCTTTCATCTGTGGGGGGGGTTTGATGCCAAGCCATTACGCTACAAAAAAGGGCTGCAAAACCAACAAACACTGCAAAATTTGGAAAAAAGCTGGTTTGCAAAGTCTGGTGAAAATTCCAAAGAAGTGAGATGACAAAAAAAACTTATTTCCATAAAAGGACCCAAAAATTGCAAAGTCACCTCGAAAAGCGGCAAGAACAAGTCAAAACGGGAAAAAACCCCTTTTTGTGTTTTTTTGCGGTAAAAGGCAAAGAAAGCAAAAAAGGAGGGGGTCATCATGTTTTTGTACAGAAACGAAATTTCCCAGGATGTTCTGATTTTGGGAAGAAAGGGGGGCGAGACTAAAGTTGGTCAAGAGAGGAACAGGAAAGATAATACTGCAGGATCTTTTTGCTGTGATGGTCTACCCCGCGTCGTTACACGTATTTCAGAAAGGGCAAGGATACCTGGTTTTTTTTGGAGGGTAAACCCTGTCCCAAAAAAATTGTTTTGGGGCCCCAGGAATGAACGCTGTTTAAAAGCTTTCCAACAGTTGTTTTATTGGAGAATAAAAGATTAGAGGGGGAAATGTCCAAGATTTGTGGTCAGCAGAGCAATTGCCCGAAGACGCACCCACTTTCCAAAACTGAAAAAAGAAATTCGGGAAATTTTTGGGGGCATTGCATTGCCGAGAAATTTGGGGACCCAACGTTGTACATTGAAGGAATGGGGTTACATCCTTGGGAATTTTAAAAGCACCCCCAAGGACGATGATCCCCACAGCAAAACTTCAATCCTAAAGACAGCTCAACCCTCATCTGGTGCACAATGCAAAGGTGTGTTCAAAGGACAGTACCCAAATTGCGGGAAGATCACTGTCCCACCCCCTGAACACCCATTCCCATTTCGAATATTTTTAAGGGGGGAAAGACTTGCAAACAAAATGCTGCAATAGGGAAAACCATAAGCAGCTTACCCGACCCAAAAAAACCACTTCTTTCCCCCCCTGCAGATCGGGTTAGCTTTCCAAATGCAAAAAGTTTTGATCCCGGTTTTTTTTTGGTACCCCAACGCCTAGGCTTCTGTTCGTAACGGGTGGTAAGTTCGAGATGAAGCGCTGTGGAGCAAGGCCAGGCCCCCCGCCCCGTCAGAGGGGGGACAATGTCCCGTTGTGGAGACAAGCTGACCACAACCCAAACAAAAGTAAGTGTCCAATACCTTCCACGGCATGGGAATCATTTGGAAAAACCAAAACGGACGACCCAAAAGGGTCCCGAGAAAAACGTCAAAGTCAAAGCTCATTGCCACCCCCGAATTTGGGAAATTTTTTTCAAGTATGTTTTTTGATTTTTTGCTCAAACACTTGATTCTCCCTGTGTTCTTGATACTTTTGTGTAAATTTTTGATAAATTTTAGACACCCGTTTTTTATTACTAATTAGGGTTTAACGCCTCTCGGCCAAAGGCCCTATGGGACATAAAAATGGGAAGAAGGGGGTTTCATTGCCAGGGGGGGGGGGAGGGGGACTTAACAGCATTGCCCCCCTCTACTCCCTCTCTCTTTCTGTCGTCCCCTCTTTCTCTTCTCTTCCCCCCTCTTTCCCCCTTTCTCCCCTTCTTTTCTCTCCCCTCTCATCTCTCTTATTTTTAAGTCCAAATTGGAAACGGCTTGAAAAAGGGGAGGGGAAGCCCTGTCGCGAAGAAATGGGGTTTTGGGGGGTTTTACAGTGGCATTCCGCCCGTTTATACGACGTGCTGTTGCCCTGAAGACTTCTGCACTTGACATGCATGCAAGAAGGGGTGGAGTAATTTTTGGGTGTGACAGCATGGACGGGGGTGAAAGCGTTGTGGGACTGTCGTGGGAAAGCTGTATAACGCGATCAGTGACACAGCCTGATCGGATGTCGAAGACTGAGGTCAAAGGGTGAACGGGGTGTTCGGACAAAATTGACTCAAAGGTTTGGGCGAAGTTTCCTGTCATTCCCTTTGTGAGAAACATTTGCATTTAGTCGTAGTTTGGAGTTTTTCAATCTTTCAATTGTATTGTGGAGGGTACATGCAAAAGAATTACTTTTTCCCTTGGGTTAACCCGGCCAGGTTTTAGGTCACCTGACATATTCTGTTAAATTTTTGTCTTGTGCCGGGCCCGACAAAATTAAGGGGGGGACCATAGAAAGGGGTTTTTTGATACTTAACTAGGGGAAAGTCCTCGACGTGCTGTGTGTCAACGGAAAAAAGTTCGTTTAAGTTTGAAAAAAAATTTTCCCCTTCCCAAACTTGGGGTGCATGTCCTGCTGGATGTACAAACCGACTCATGCCAATTTTTTTACGTGGGTTTTTGGGGCTGTTTTGATATTAAATTATTATATCAACCAAACTGCGAAGAGGTACTTAGAACTTTATTTTGGGGGACTTACCTTTTGAAGCAAAAAGTAACTTGAGTTTGCCATTTGTTATATTAAAAGCTGATTTATGTCACGGAGGGATTTTTTTTTTTGGGCCCCCTTTTCGCTTATCGTGCAAGCCTTATTCCCCTAAAAAAAAAATTTCCCCCCCTTACATTTTTTTCCGATTTGGTTTGTGAGAAGGGCCATGTATTTCGAGTTTAAAAACATAAAACGAGCTCTTGAAAGACTTTTGTTCAAGGTCAGGGCATATCAGGCCAAAATTTTACCAGACTACCCCCCCACCCTCCTTCCCGCTTGAATCTCAGTCCTCAGAAGCCACCGAGACTCGCTCTGTCTGCTTGGAAGCTTGCCTTGATAGACCCCCCCCCCCCCCCCCCCCCCCCCCTACCCCCCCCCCTCCCTCCTCCCGCCCCCCCCCCCCCCCCCCCCCCCACTTCTTCCTCACCACGTTCCCTCCCCCCCCCCCCCCCCCCCCCCCCCCCTTACATACACACCTTTCGAACCTTCTGCGCTCGTGTGGCGGAAGGATTCCTCACTGGATATGCCTGCTTTCTTAATTAGTTGATTAAACTGTAAAACTGCTCCCCCCCCCCCCCCCCCCCCCCCCCCCCCCCCCCACATCACCCCCACCCCCCTACCCACCCCATCCATCCCTCTTCTCCGCCCTGCAGTCCTGTGCATCATAAGCATGGCTGTGTGTTGACGGTGGAAGCCGAGTGGCGAGTGCCGGCCGGGTGCGGCGACGAAGAAGGGGACAGGGATAATTGTGTGGACAACAGAGCTCTGTGGGAAAGTGTGGCGGCTGTGGCAGCAGCGTGATCGGCATCGTAGGATGTTTGTTTGTTTGTTTGTCTGTCTGTCTGTCTGTGTTCGGTCATGTTACTTTAGCAGCAACAAATGATAGCATCTTGCCATGTGAACTGATCCCCCAAACAGATGTGAGTCTGGAACAGATGTTTTTTGTTTTTGTGGTCTTGGTGTTTGTGTTACAGATCCCGTATTTTCGATCCGTTGTCTTCGACATTTTGGGGGAGGCGTGCGTGTGTGTGTGTGGGGGGGGGGGGGGGGGGAGGGGGGGGGGGGGGGGGGGGGGGCGCGCGGGAGTTCCAGTCAGTTTTTTGCCGTCGTTGCATGTGTGTTACATTATTGTGCCTAACCTTGGGGGGTGACTTTCTCCAAACGAAAGACTCCGTTTGACGCGTCTCGCTATCCTCTGCCTATCAGTTAGTCCACGCAGCTCTAAGGATGTGCGACCAGTTGTACAAAGCGGTAGAAAAGAGACAAAAAAGAGAGGCAGGAGTTGTTGTTTTTGTTCCTAATCGCTGGCGATGTGACGGGAAGGGTTTGCCGTTCTGTCTTGCTTGCAGAGTCTGGTGTTCCCCACACCTGGGCTGTACCTCCTCAGCGTCGTGGCCTGGAACGACTTCGGACAGGACGTGGCGCAGATCAGAATGGTGAGTGCGCTTCACTTGTCTATGTCTGGGGGTTTTTGGGCTGTGTCGGGTTTTTTTATTCTCTCCCCCTCTCCCCTCTCTCTCTCCTCCTCCCTACCAAGAAAAAATTTTAAAACAAAACCCAAAATAAATCTTTTTTAAAACGGGGGGTAAATTCAAAGGCCCTTTGGAAAAAAGGATTTTTTTTAAGATGAATATAAAGAGGCCTTCGAGTCACAAGAGGTTTACTAATTTTTTAAATTAAAGCTGTAATTCGGGAGGGACAATAAATTTTCCCCCGGGGAACTGAAAAAAATTTTTTTTAAACGAATTTTTTGACCCTTGCGGGCCCAAAATTGTATAAAAAACCCATTTTGGGTTTTAAAAAGGTGAAAAAAAAAAACAAAAATTTTCCGGGTTTTTCCTTTTTGTGAATGTGGGAAAATCCCAAATCATTTTTAAAGGGAAAACCCTTTTGAAAAATTTTTACATATTCCCAAAAAACCAAAAACAATTTTGGGGAAAAACTGAGGCTTTACTTACCCACTTTTTAAACGAAGAGAATACAAACATTTGCTTTTTTAGAAAAAAAAAAAAGAAAGAAAAAATTTAAAAGCATTTCGGGCCTACTTTTGGGAGACAAATAAAAATGACCCCAAGAAATTTTTGGGGGGGACTTTTTTTAAGTCAAAGGTGGGTTTTACAAAAGCACTGGGAAAAACTCCACCCACAATTAAAAGTTTGGTAAAAATCCTTTAAATAAATTTTTATAATAAATTTTTTGAACGGGGGAAAACAAACTTTTAATTCCCCGGGAAAAAAAATTCCAGCGATTATTTTCCCTTTTAAAGGCTAATCAGATAAACTAAAAAAATTAATTATAGTGCACAGTTTTTTTGTTTTTTAAAGATCCCTTTCCCCCCCCCTCGAGGGGGGGGAAAAAAACGGGAATTTTAGGGGTTTTTAAAAAATGTTTTAAGATCACTTCAAAATTTGGAAAGCGGGCGGGAAAACCGATGGATTCGGGTGGGGAATTTTAAAAAGTTTTCCTCCTCCATTAGTCTTTTTCTTTTTTGACCAAATTTTTCAATAAACCCCCTTGTTTTGTTTCCGGGGCCCTTTTCCATTTCATGTGGTCAAAAGGGAAATAAAAACATCCTCTGCATAAAAAGGAAATTGTTAATTTTTTCCGGGGAAAATTTAAACCGGGGGTTTTTCCATTGTTAATGTAATTGGCTTTTATAACCCCAATTTTTGAAAAAAACTTCTTACAAAATTGGGGGAAAGAAAATAATCTAATAAATGGTCAAAGGCGGATTCGGGAAAAGGTTTTTGAAACAGCCCAAACCACAAATTTACTTTAGTATCACTTGTACAGAAACATTTTTTCCTTCTGGAAAAAAGCTCAAACCCCCGGCTTTTATCATTTTTTTAAAAAAACCCCCTTCGTTTCTAGTGAATAGAAAAAAAATTTGGGGTTTAATACGAAAAAAAATGGTGGGGGGAAAGGGTTTTAAAATAATGCTTTCATGCAATTAAAATTTTGCCCAATTTTTTTAAAGGAAGAGTTTGGGGGAAACATTTGTTTTTAAACTAAAAACCCTTTTTTTTACATGCCCCTGGGTGGTTTGAAAAAAGGGGGGAAAAACTCTAGCCCTTTAACTTAAATTTTCGCTTTTAAAAAAAATGAACTTCCCAAAATTGACGTTAATTTTCGGGGAAAACTTTGGAAAAAGGGTTTTTTTCCCCCCCGAAAATTCTTCACATTTTATTAGTTTTTTGGCTGATGGACGTTTTTTTCCCCTTTCACAAAAGAAATTGGTTTCAAAAACAACTGGGATTTTTAACTAACACGGCAAAAAACTAGGCTGATCGGGGGAAAGGGGGAAAATAAAAAATTATAATATTTCTTTTAAAGGGGGGGAAAGTTCCCTAAAACGAAAAAAAGGGTTTTTTAAAAATGGTTTACAATTCCCAAGTTTGAATGGTAAAAATACTTGGGTTTTTCATTCTTTCTCCCGGTTTAATTTTTTCCCCGAATTCCTTTCGGGACAAGGCGCTCAAAGCAAAAAAATGTGTTTTTAGTATTTTGAAATTTTTGTTGGGGGAAAAAAAACCCCCCTTTTTTTTTAAAAAATTTTTTAAAACCCCCCCCTTTTTTTTTGGGGAAGTTTTGGGGGAAAAAAAAAAAAAAAAGGTTTTTTTTTAAAATTTTCCCCAAAAATTTTCCCCCCCCCCAATTTTTTTTCCCCCCCCTTTTTTAAACCAAAAAAAAGGAAAAAATTTTTTTTCCCCGGGGGGGGAAAAATTTCCCCCCAAAAAATTTTAAAAAAAAAATGTTTTGGATTTTTTAAAAAAAAAAGGGGGAAAAAAAAAATTTTTTAAAAAAATTTTTTTTTAAATTTTTTTTTGGGGTTTTTTAAAAAGGGGGGGGAAAAAAAATTTTTCCCCTTACAAAAAAACCCCTTTTTTAAAAAAAAAAATTTTTTAATTTTTTTAAAAAAATTTTTGTTCCAAATTTTTTTTTAAAAAAAAATTTTTTTTTTTAAAAAAAATTTTAAAAAAAAAAAATTTTTAAAAAAGGGGAAAAAAAAAATTTTTTCCCCAAAAAAAAAAGGGGGTCCAATTTTTTTTAAAAAAAGAAAAAAAATTTTTTTAATTTTTTGGGGTTAAAAATTTTTTTTTTTTATTTTAAAAAAACCCCTTTTTTTAAAAAAAAAATTTAAAATTTTTTTTTTTTTAAAAAATTAAAATTTTTTTTTTTTTTAAAAAAAAAAAAAAAAAAATTTTTTTTTTTTTTTTAATTTTAAAAAAATTTTTTTTTTTTTTTTTTTAAATTTTTTATTTTCCCCTTTTTTTTTTTTAAAAATTTTTTTTTTCCTTTTTCCCCCCTTTTAATTTTTTTTTTGGGGTTTTTTTTTTTTTCCCCCCCCCTTTTTTTTTTCCTTTAAAAATTTTTTTTTTTCTTTTTTTTTTTTCCCCTTTTTTTCTTCTTACCCCCCTTTCCCCTTTTTCCCCCTTTTTTTTTCCCCCCCCTCCTTCCCTTTTTTTTTCCTTTTTTTTTTTTTTTTTTTCCCCTTTTCCCCCCAAAGGGTTTTTTTTTTTTTTTTTCTTTTTTTTTTTTTTTTTTGGGGTTTTTTTTTTCCCCCCTTTTTTTCCCCCCCCCCTTTTTTTTTTTTTTTTTTTTTTGGGCCCCCCCCGGCCCCCCCCCCCCCCCCCCCAAAACCCCCCCCCCCCTTTAAAAACCCAAAAACCCCCCCAAACCCCCCCCCAAAAAAAATTTTTTCCTTTTCCCCCCTTTTCCCCCCCCTTTCCCCCCCCTTTTTTTTTTCTTCCCCCCCCCCCCCCCCCCCCCCCCCCCCCTTTTCCCCCCCCACCAAAACCCCCCCCCCCCCCCAAAAAAAACCCCGCTCGGCCCCCGGCCCCTTTTTTTTTTCCCCCCTTTTTTTTTCCCAAACCCCCCCCCCCCCCACAAACCCCCCCCCCCCTTTTTTTCCCCCCCCCCCCACCCCCAAAAAAACCCCCGGGGAAAAGGGGGGAAAAAAAAAAAAACCCCCCCCCCCCCCCCAAAAAAAACCCCCCCCCCCCCCCCCCCCCCCCCCCCCCCCCTTTTTTTTTTTTCCCCCCCCAAAAAAACCCCCCCCCCCCCCCAAAAAAAAAAAACCACAACCCCACACCCCCAAAAAACCCCCCCAAAAAAAAAAAACTTGGTTAAATTTTTTTCCCCCCAAAAAAAAATTTTTTTTTTCCCCCCCCCCCCCCCCCCCCCCCCCCCCCCCCCCCCCCCCCCCCCCAAAACCCCCCCCCCCCCCCCCCCCCCCCCCAAAAAACCCCCCCCCCCCCCCCCCCCCCCCCCCCCCCCCCCCCCCCCCCCCCCCCCCCCCCCCCCCCCCCCCCCCCCCCCCCCCCCCCCCCCCCCCCCCCCCCCCCCCCCCCCCCCCCCCCCCCCCCCCCCCCCCCCCCCCCCCCCCCCCCCCCCCCCCCCCCCCCCCCCCCCCCCCCCCCCCCCCCCCCCCCCCCCCCCCCCCCCCAACCCCCCCCCCCCCCCCCCCCCCCCCCCCCCCCCCCCCCCCCCCCCCCCCCCCCCCCCCCCCCCCCCCCCCCCCCCCCCCCCCCCCCCCCCCCCCCCCCCCCCCCCAACCCCCCCCCCCCCCCCCCCCCCCCCCCCCCCCCCCCCCCCCCCCCCCCCCCCCCCCCCCCCCCCCCCCCCCCCCCCCCCCCCCCCCCCCCCCCCCCCCACCCCCCCCCCCCCCCCCCAAACCCCCCCCCCCCCCCCCCCCCCCCCCCCCCCCCCCCCAAAATTTTTAAAAAAAAAAAAAAAAAAAAAAAAAAAAACCCAAAAAAAAAAAATTTAAAATTTTTTTAACCAAAAAAAATTTTTTAAATTTTGAAAAACCCCCAAAAAAAAATTCCCTTTTTTGGGGGGTAAAAAAAACCCCAAAAAAAAAAAGGGGGGGGGGGGGTTTTTTGGGGAAAGGGCCCTTTTTTGGGGGTTTTTGGGGGCCCCCCCCAAAAAAAAAATTTTTAAAAAAAAAATTGGGGGGGTTTTTTTTCCCAAAAAAAAGGGGGGGAAAATTTTTTTTAAAAAAAAAAAAAACCCCCCCCCCCGGGTTTTTTTCCCCCCCCCCCCCTTTAAAAAAAAAGGGGGGGGGTAAAATTTAAAGAAAAGAGAAAAAAAAAATTTTCAAATCAGACTGGGGATC
>JAFLJL010000997.1:0-10000 GCA_018398815.1 Conus ventricosus
GTACAATGAAACATCGTGGCACTGTTCTCATATATGTTTGCATCAACAAAATGCTTGGCATTACATCCGATTAGATATATTGAGTATGCCCAAGCCACTTACAAGAAACGTTTCAAAGGTAAAAAATGTGCCTGTTCAATATCCTAAAAAATTACTTCATTCCATGTTGCAGCATAGTTTCAAGTAAAGGTAATTGTTTTTGTTTTGTTTTGTTTTGTTTGTGTTGGTGTTTTGTAAATATACTGAAATAGAGACAGAATTGATGAAACCATTCGTAAGCACAAATATGTGCAGGCTCATATTTTTTCTATGTTTTCTAAATCCAGACATGTGAAGAGAGATACACTCCTTTAGCAAATAGAGCACGACCATTTCTTTTAATGTTCAGTTTCAGTTTCAACCTCATTAGCGCGACACATGAATTATCTAACAGATTTTTCAGATCCGTTGCTAATTAAGACAGTAACATGATATGATCATCAGCAAAAAGCAAAAAATATGTTCTGAATTTTTGTCTTGTTTTTTCATTTAACGTTTATCCGCTTTACATGAAAGCAGATTAGGAAACAGTGTGACTATAGCTGGATAACAGAAAAGAAACACCGACGACAAAAATGTCAATTTACAGAAACAAAGACAACAAAAATATCAATTTACGGTAAAAAAGTAACGTTACAAATAACAAAAAAGCTCATGGCAGCAACGACATCACAGTCTCTGATGAGAAGAAAATAGCAATAGCACTACGAAGGAATGGAACTGCTGTTTGAGTTATAAGTGACGCACGTGTTAAAATATGTCCTAGGCGATAATCAGCCGGTGCAGGCAAAACAGATTTCAACCGCTCATAATGAAAAGATACTGTGAGTATTTATAGTCTTTTCACCACAGATGCAAGGTTTTTAAAATACTGACTTAGTTTGATCCATCCAATCAAGGAATTTATAACTGATAAATAATGTAAACTACAGTGATGAACTGTGCTGAAGATGGTTCTATCTAATAACTTGTTTGAATGAATATTTAGGAAATAAGCAGTTTTTGCAGTTTTTCCCAAAACATTCACCGTTAGCATTTTGTAACAGACTGTGCTCCTCATGGAGAATCAAAAGTATTTTTTACGAAATTAATCCATTGATATTATAAGCTCTTATATTTATTTTTACTATTTTGTCAACCTGATTGGTAAAGCGATTTCCACAATGAAAAAGAACCTAAAAAGAAAACAATGTGTGTACCCTTAACATTGAAAAGAAAAATACAATGTGATTGATTCCAGTAATCCCTTCTTTGGTGGGGATCTGACTTCACCAGAGCAAATAAAACCAATCTTGATTCAAACACAGGCCAGTATCTGAAGCAAGAGCTTTGTAATATCAAGAAATAATTCATATACAGTGAAATGAAAATCACCTCAGCTGTAGAAATAGCCATACTTTTTTCCAAGATCATAGATCTATCTATGCTAAAAGATGGAATGATAAAAGCTGCTCGAGCTCCCTCTTCAGTGTCAGTCAGGGGGAATCCATCTGTTTACCATTTGTGGTGAAATTGGTATGTCATTTAATTGTAGTCACCTATTGTTGTATTTATTATTTCATCTTTTATCTTTTTCAGATGTTTCAAATGAATAAGTGACGTCATAGGGTTGCCCTTTCAAATTGCTGTGGTGGACGAGGAGAGGCTGGAAGGTCAGCTTTCAGTGTGTCCTTAATATTAACTTTAAAGCGGTAGCATACGTCAGGTATGGAAAAGCTGATCATTGTTAGTGAAGAGAGGGATATTGGAAATAATGTGGCTTCATGTTCAACTTTGTTACCACATGTTCAACTTCGTAAAATGTGCATTGGAACTGTACACTGCTATCTAGAGGGAACAGGCCTATCTCTCTGGATCCCTCGGCTGATGTATGATGAGGTGCACTCAAGGCAAGCTGCAGCGCCTTGCACTCCAAGCTATGCGTAGTTTTCAGGAGTACCAGAAAGACTTCCTGGCTGTATGTGAATCTGGAGCGTACAGGTGTTGAGGAAACATTCTTCAGTCTAGAAGAAAGATTCTTACATAAAACAACATCTTGACCCAATATTGTCAACGTATTATTTAAGAAATTACACAGTTTCTCGCTTTGTTAGACAAATGTTTAGTAAGAGGTGTGTGTGTGTGCGTGTGTGTGTGTGTGTGTGTGTGTGTGTGTGTGTGTGTGTGTGTGTGTGTGTGTGTGTGTGTGTGTGTGTGTGTGTGTGTGTGTGGGCGGGCGGTGGGCGTGCGTGCGAACGTGTGTCATGCGTGTGTGTGTGTGTGGGGTGGGGGGCCGGGGGCGGGCGGGTGGGCGTGCGTGCGTACGTGTGTTCATGCGTGTGTGTGTGTGTGTGTGTGTGTGTGTGTGTGTGTGTGTGTGTGTGTGTGTGTGTGTGACACACACACACACACACACACTCTCTCTCTCTGTGCATATCTCTTTCTCTCTCTCTGTCTGTCTGTCTCTCTCTCTGTGTCTCTGTCTCTCTCTCTATCTGTCTGTCTCTCTCTCTCTCTGCGTCTCTGTCTCTCTCTCTATCTGTCTGTCTCTCTCTCTCTGCGTCTCTGCCTCTGCCTCTCTCTCTGTCTGTCTGTCTCTCTTTCTCTCTCTGCGTCTCTGTCTCTGTCTCACTGCAGGCGGACATTGAAACACATTTGTAAATGAAATTTAAAACAATAACCCCACCATTTAACATGGACAAACAAATTACAAGACAAAACACGACGCGTTTCGACCTCTTAAGTCTTCTTCAGGCAAGATAAACAACACTCATGGCAAGGAAAGTTAAGAACGAAGATTCACTTATCTTATCAAATTAAAAAGACTTTGAGGTTGAAAGGTGTAAAGCCTTGTCCTACTCGTACTATTGTCTCGTCTTTACACGGGTTTTATTTCCAACAATTTAGTAATTCTTTTTACCCATTTTCGTCAGTTTGTTAGACGCCGTACTTGAAATGATCAACTACAGATGAAATGGTGTTAACATCTTCCAGTGTAGTTTCTGGAGTTTTGTTGCTTTCCTTATTCTTTTCGTTTTCCTTTCTTCCCGCTGTAATGTCTCCACACGTCAGGTCGATTATGGGAAGTGTCTGTTGGGGGTCTCGACCTGATGATGTAGATTTGGCAGCCTCTGCGTAGGTAGGTCTACCTCGTGAAACAGTGCTGCCTGCCTGTGTCTGGCTGTCCACGTCATTTGTTCCATGGTTTGTTCTATGTTTGTCTATCTGGTCTTTTTGGTCTTTTAACTGTGGTTTCCAGAGACGAAATTTTGACACATAACGTTGTTAGCATTTGTTTTAGTTCTCCGATCTCCCTCAGCTGGTTCCTTTTAGGATTTTGCTTGACTGTTTTCCTTGGACTTTCTTTCCGGGACTTTGATTCCTGAAAGCATAGTGGTCGTTGCTGTCTCGGAGCTTTGCCACAGGCGTCGCTCCAAAACTTCTTTTCTCAAGGACACGACACAAGAACGCGGAAACAGCTGTAAACTAGAGCCAGAGCCTGCTGGCACAAGCACTTTTCTACCAAAAAGCATGACGAGATCGACCAGATCTAAACGTGGGGGAGGTCACTGGAATGAAGCAACACCCAAACAAGTTGCGGTTAATGTCGAGAAAAGTGGTGTGACTCACAGCTCGTGTGTGTGTGTGTGTGTGTATTGTGTGTGTGTGTAGTGTGTGTGTGTGTGGTGTGTGTGTGTCTGTGTAGTGGTGGTGATGGTGGTGGTGGTGGTGGTGGTGGTGGTGGTGGTGTGTGTGTGTGTGTGTGTGTGTGTGTGTGTGTGTGTGTGTGTGTGTGTGTGTGTGTGTGTGTGTGTGTGTGTTTGTGTGTGTGTGTGCGTGAGCGCGAGCGCGCGCGCGCGTGTGTGTGTGCATAATGTTTTGTGAGCGTGTTCTTTTTGGTCCTTTCATTTGCTTACGATCAGGTAAATGGGACGGATGATGATATGGATCGCGTTCCTGGATATTTCAGTGGGTTGTCTACCCTGTATGATCAAAACAAAAGGCGTTCGCATCATCCCTACAATACTTGCTTTTGTTGTGTGAAGTTATGACATATGAATTGAAATAGGCGATTTGCCCCATTTGTTAGTTTTATTTTTCTGATCTAACTTCCGTTGGAGATGCTTTCGGTACTTTCTCTCAAGATGGTGGTATTCTGCTCTGCTTCCTCACATACTATCATCAACAAACATCGATTGTCAATGGTGGATATGGAAAATTTGACACCCTGAGCATTTTCTGCATTATGTGTTGCAGATGAAGGCAGACAGATGAATAGAATGGGAGAGTGAAGACAGTCTTGGTACACTCTGCAGTTGTTTCGGAGCTAAAGTTCTTTCACAGTTCTTCCACGAGAACTGCGCTGCTCGTGTGTTAGCAGGGTTGTTTGAGGTCTGTTGACGTCACAAATGCTCACGATGTGACATAAACCTGAATGCCAGACATAGTCAGAGACTTCTTTGGAATTAATGGAAGTTGTAATAGAGATTACGTCCATATTGGGAAGTGCTTCTTTTTAAACAGTCCAAAGTTGAAAATATATTCACCTCTTTCCCTTTTTATCGTTGTTCTTGGAACCGAAATCTGTTTGTTCTTCTGAGGGTATCTTGTCGGTTTCCCTCAGTAACTGTTCTGGGTGACTGTCGATATGATGGTACTAATGTGTGTGTGTGTGTGTGTGGTGTGTGTGTGTGTGTGTGTGTGTGTGTGCGTTGTGTGTGTGTGTGGTGTGTGTGTGTGTGTGTGTGTGTGTGCGCACGCGCGCGCGCGCCTGTATGTGTGTGTGTGTGTGTGTGTGTGTGTGTGTGTGTGTGTGTGTGTGTGTGTTTGTGTGTGGGCGTGTGCGCATGCTATTGTGTCCGTTGTTGTGCAACAGCGTGTGTGTGTGTGTTGTGATCATGTGTGTGTGTGTGTGTGTGTGTGTGTGTGTGTGTGTGTGTGTGTGTGTGTGTGTGTGTGTGGTGTGTGTAAATATGCAGCCTTGTTCGTAGATGCATGGTACTTACCGCAATATTCATATTTTATTGCTTTCATTTATGTTTTCTTTAACCTTTTCTGTATTGTAAGCGCTTAGGGCTTATGATGTAAGATTAAGCGCCATAAGTAATCATCATTGTTATTATTACTGGGGACTGCCGATCGGTCGTATACCTGAACTGCTCTGCACGCTGATTTCTGTGTGCACACACCTTGTCTGGATTTCAAAGACGTAACGTTTTGACCTGAGCAGACCGTTCCTCTTCCCTTGTGAATGATGGAACAGACAGACAGTGGTCCATGGTGATCTTATCTGTTTGTCCCATCCCATCAGAAGAAAGTTATAGTCTCTAACGAGAGATTATGACAACACTCGTCTGTAGCATGTTTGTCCCATCCCATCAGAGAAAGTTATAGTCTCTATTGAGAGATTATGACAACACTCGTTCTGTAGCATGTTTGTCCCATCCCATCACAAGAAAGTTATAGTCTCTAACGAGAGATTATGACAAACACTCGTCTGTAGCAGTTGTTTGTCCATCCCATCACAAGAAAGTTATAGTCTCTAACGAGAGATTATGACAACACTCGTCTGTAGCATGTTTGTCCCATCCCATCAGAAGAAAGTTATAGTCTCTAACGAGAGATTATGACAACACTCGACTCGTCTGTAGCATGTTTTGTCCCATCCCATCACAAGAAAGTTATAGTCTCTAACGAGAGATTATGACAACACTCGTCTGTAGCAAGATCAAAGGGTTAAATTTAACAGTCTTATAGTTTGGTTAAAATGTTCAGTTTTCCTGTCTCAATTAAATGTAACAATCAGGGGCTTTGCTAATCATTTTGGCCAGGTTTCTCTGGTAATTAATTCACACGTACCTGTACAGTGTATTGCTGAATCGTCTCTTGTAGTGTGCTGGTTTACTTTTCCCCTCGTGGCGACTTACTTTCCTGGGAGAGTACAGCCAGCTTTCCCAGTTTATTTTTGGAGCACGAGAAAGTCTATCAACCTTTCCTCTAGTCTCAATAGAAAAGTGAAGTATACTTTGGGTTAGTTGAAACTGCTAATCCTACAGCTGGTTGCAATACTCAGTTCACATTCTGAGGATCCTGATCATTGAGTCAGAAAAGCTCTATTTTTTATTCTTTAGACAGATGCTATAGCTTTCTGCAAATGAAAGGCTTTGTGCTGTTGCCTTCTTTTTCTTTGTATCAACGTTACCGTTTTAGTGACCGATCTGTTTCTCTGTGTTGTATTTTATTTTCTATCTGATGCTTTTCTATGCTAGTGTATGTTACAGTAAGTTGTATCATGAGCCATTCTTTCCCTTGTTTTTTTTTCCGAAGAAAGGTTTTGTCCCGCCTGAATCTAAAGTACAAAGAGACGACAAATTAGTGACGCTGTCTTCCTTCTTCCTACACCATCGTTCCTGCGACGTGAGTGTTTTCCATGATATTGTCTGTGAGAAACTTTGGCGATGTCCCAGTCCATTGGTGTTGATCTGAAATTGACAGTCTGAGGCTTTTACAGAAAGCAAAAATCAATGACCTCGACATAAACGGTGTGTGTGTGTGTGTGTGTGTGTGTGTGTGGTGTGTGTGTGTGTGTGTGTGTGTTGTGTGTGTGTGTGTGTGTGTGTATGTGTGTGTGTGGTGTGGTGTGTGTGGTGTGTGTGTGTGTGTGTGTGTGTGTGGTGTGTGCGTGGTGTGTGTACGTGTGTGTGTGTGTGGTGTGTGTGTGTGTGTGTGGTGTGGTGTGTGGTGTGTGTGTGTGCGTGTGTGTTTGTGTGTGCGTGCGTGTGTGCAGTCTAAGGCTTTTAGAGAGAACATAAATCAATGACATCAACACAAACGGTGTGTGTGTGTGTGTGTTGTGTGTGTGTGTGTGTGTGTGCGTGCGTGCGTGCGTGCGTGCGTGCGTGCGTGCGTGCATGCGCGCGCGCGCGCGCGGTTGTGTGTGTGTGTGTGTGTGTGTGTGTGTGTGTGTGTGTGTGCACGCGCACTTGTCTGTAGCATGTTTGTCCCATCTCATCACAAGAAAGTTATAGTCTCTAACGAGAGATTATGACAACACTCGTCTGTAGCATGTTTGTCCATCCATCACAAGAAAGCTATAGTCTCTAACGAGAGATTATGACAACGCTCGTCTGTAGCATGTTTGTCCCATCCCATCACAAGAAAGCCACAGTCTCTAACGAGAGATTATGACAACACTCGTCTGTAGCATGTTTGTCCCATCCCATCACAAGAAAGGTATAGTCTCTAACGAGAGATTATGACAACACCCGTCTGTAGCATGTTTGTCCCATCCCATCACAAGAAAGTTATAGTCTCTAACGAGAGATTATGACAACACTCGTCTGTAGCATGTTTGTCCCATCCCATCACAAGAAAGTTATAGTCTCTAACGAGAGATTATGACACACTCGTCTGTAGCATGTTTGTCCCATCTCATCACAAGAAAGTTATAGTTTCTAACGAGAGATTATGACAACACCGTCTGTAGCATGTTTGTCCCATCCCATCAGAAGAAAGTTATAGTCTCTAACGAGAGATTATGACAACACTCGTCTGTAGCATGTTTGTCCCATCCCATCACAAGAAAGTTATAGTCTCTATGAGAGATTTATGACAACACTCGTCTGTAGCATGTTTGTCCATCCCATCACAGAAAGCCACAGTCTCTACGAGAGATTATGACAACACTCGTCTGTAGCATTTTTGTCCCATCCCATCACAAGAAAGTTATAGTCTCTAACGAGAGATTATGACAACACTCGTCTGTAGCATGTTTGTCCCATCCCATCACAAGAAAGCCACGGTCTCTAACGAGAATTATGACAACACTCGTCTGTAGCATGTTTGTCCCATCCCATCACAAGAAAGTTAAGTCTCTAACGAGAGATTATGACAACACCCGTCTGCAGCATGTTTGTCCCATCCCATCACGAGAAAGTTATAGTCTCTAACAAGAGATTATGACAACACTCGTCTGTAGCATGTTTGTCCCATCCCATCACAAGAAAGCCACAGTCTCTAACGAGAGATTATGACAACACTCGTCTGTAGCATGTTTGTCCCATCTCATCACAAGAAAGTTATAGTCTCTAACGAGAGATTATGACAACACTCGTCTGTAGCATGTTTGTCCCATCCCATGAGAAGAAAGTTATAGTCTCTAACGAGAGATTATGACAACACTCGTCTGTAGCATGTTTGTCCCATCCCATCACAAGAAAGCCACAGTCTCTAAAAGAGATTATGACAACACTCGTCTGTAGCATGTTTGTCCATCCCATCACAAGAAGTTATAGTCTCTAACGAGAGATTATGACAACCCCGTCTGTAGCATGTTTGTCCCATCCCAATCACAAGAAAGCCACAGTCTCTAACGAGAGATTATGACAACACTCGTCTGTAGCATGTTTGTCCCATCCCATCAGAAGAAAGTTATAGTCTCTAACGAGAGATTATGAGAACACTCGACTCGTCTGTAGCATGTTTGTCCCATCCCATCAGAAGAAAGTTATAGTCTCTAACGAGAGATTATGACAACACTCGTCTGTAGCAAGATCAAAGGGTTAAATTTAACAGTCTTATAGTTTGGTTAAATTGTTTAGTTTTCCTGTCTCAATTAAATGTAACAATCGGGGCTTTGCTAATCATTTTGGCCAGGTTTTCTGTAATTATTTCACGCGTACCTGTACAGTGTATTGCTGAATCGTCTCTTGTAGTGTGCTGGTTTACTTTTCCCCTCGTGGCGACTTACTTTCCTGGGAGAGTACAGCCAGCTTCCCAGTTTATTTTTGGAGCACGAGAAAGTCTATCAACCTTTCCTCTAGTCTCAATAGAAAAGTGAAGTATGCTTTAGGTTAGTTGAAACTGCTAATCCTACAGCTGGTTGCAATACTCAATCCACATTCTGAGGATCCTGATCACTGAGTCAGAAAAGCTCTATTTTTTATTCTTTAGACAGATGCTATAGCTTTCTGCAAATGAAAGGCTTTGTGCTGTTGCTTCTTTTTCTTTGTATCAACGTTACCGTTTTAGTGACCGATTGTTTCTCTGTGTTGTATTTTATTTTCTATCTGATGCTTTTCTATGCTAGTGTATGTTACAGTAAGTTGTATCATGAGCCATTCTTTTCCTTGTTTTTTTTTCCGAAGAAAGGTTTTGTCCCGCCTGAATCTAAAAGTACAAAGAGACGACAAATTAGTGACACTGTCTTCCTTCTTCCTACACCATCGTTCCTGCAACGTGAGGTGTTTTCTGATATTGTCTGTGAGAAACTTTGGCGATGTCCAGTCCATTGGTGTTGATCTGAAATTGACAGTCTGAGGCTTTTACAGAAAGCAAAATCATGACCTCGACATAAACGGTGTGTGTGTGTGTGTGTGTGTGTGTGTGTGTGTGTGTGTTGTGTGTGTGTGTGTGTGTGTGTATGTGTGTATGTGTGTGTTGTGTGTGTGTGTGTGTGTGTGTGCGTGCGTGTGTGTGCGTGTGTGTGTGTGTGTGTGTGGTGTGTGTTGTGTGTTTGTGTGTGTGTGTGTGTGTGTGTGTGTGTGTGTGCGTGCGATGTGTGCAGTCTAAGGCTTTTTAGGAGAACATAAATCAATGACATCAACACAAACGGTGTGTGTGTGTGTGTGTGTGTGTGTGTGTGTGTGTGTGTGTGTGCGTGCGTGCGTGCGTGCGTGCGTGCGTGCATGCGTGTGTGTGTGTGTGTGTGTGTGTGTGTGTGTTGTGTGTGTGTGTGTGTGTGTGTGTGTGTGTGTGTGTGTGCACGCGCACTCGTCGTAGCATGTTTGTCCCATCTCATCACAAGAAAGTTATAGTCTCTAACGAGAGATTATGACAACACTCGTCTGTAGCAGTTTGTCCCATCCCATCACAAGAAAGTTATAGTCTCATAACGAGAGTTATGACAACGCTCGTCTGTAGCATGTTTGGTCCCATCCATCACAAGAAAGCCACAGTCTCTAACGAAGATTATGACAACACT
>JAFLJL010000997.1:15000-45966 GCA_018398815.1 Conus ventricosus
ACTCCATCTGAATGTGAATATGAATAAAAGCAATATAGTTGTATTTAGAAAAGGTGGGTACTTAGCAGCTAGGGAACACTGGACTTACAATGGAATCCTTATGCCTGTTGTTAATGTTTATAAATATTTAGGCATCTATTTTTCAACACGGTTGAGATTTACTGTTTCTTGTAAAAACCTTGCCTGCAGAGCAAAGCATGCGTTGTTATGTATATTGCAAAAATTACGTAAGTTAAAATGCAATTCTCTTGCTTTATATTTAAAACTATTTGACGCGCAGATACAACCCATTGTTCAGTATGGTGCTGAATTGTGGGGGCTAAGTAATGCTGCACACTTTTGTGAAAAAGTACATCTCTTTGCACTGAAAAAGTTTTTAGGAGTTCAGTTACAAACACCGAATGACCTTGTGTATGGCGAGACAAATAGATACCCAGTTTACATAAATTCTGCCGTTAGGTGCATGCACTACTGGTTAAAGTTGACAAGAATGGATGAGTCAAGATTACCGCGAAAAGCATATAGAACATTATTTGTGTTAGACTCTCGTGATAAGACAAACTGGGCGTCTGATATTCGCTGTAAGTTATACATGTTTGGTTTTGGTTATGTGTGGTTAAACCAAGGTGTTGAGGGAATGGAACAGTTTATCGCTGACTTTAAAGAAAGACTTATACTCTGCAGATGGCAAGAATGGGATTTTCATGTCAAGAATAGTGACAGATTTAGTGTATATAAGACTTTTTGCACAATAGGAATAGATAAAATGCATTTAACGTTAAATCTAGACAGACATATCAAGATTATTACAACAAGATTCAGACTGGGTATTTCAGATATTGCTGTACATAGATATCGATACAAACAACATACCCCTGTTGATTTGATTTGTCCATTGTGTAAAAAAGAGAAAGAGGATGAAGTGCATTTTGTTCTGTGCTGTCCTTTACTAAACGAATTAAGAGAACGTTATATACATTTGAAATACTACAGATTTCCAAGTCTTTTCAGATTAAGTTTACTTCTAGCTTCCAATAATGAACGAACAACTAGAAATCTGTCCATTTACCTATACAAAGCATTTAAGTTACGATCTGTTCTTGTTTCTTAATGTAAAGCATTGAATCAGTTTTTGAACGTGTAAAATATTGAATGATTTCCAGATGCACCCCCTTTACGAGGGGCAATGGCCTATTTGTGAATAAAATATCCGTATCCGTATCCGTATCGCTCCTGGCTTTTTCCTCCCGACGCCCCCGTCATTATCAGTACCCCTTCTCCCTACCTCCTACCCCCCCCCCTCAACTCCCCTAATACCTCTTTCCTCCGTAATGTTGGTAGTATTCTTTCTGTGGCACATGACCAAAGAAAAAAAAAGAAAGAAAGAAAACAAATTGCATCCGGGTCCTGTGTTCCGATTGCGGAACTTAACCTGTAAGGTTCTGGTTTGTTGATTTACTTACTTTGTTTTTTTTTGTTGGTCAGTTTTTGTCAATTTTACCATTTTGTTGTTGAATTTCTTTTTTTTTTAGTAGTGACTGTCATAATGTTTTGTCCTATTGTTTTGGTTTCATTAAGTGCTCATGTCCGTCGGTCACCCACTGGCACCAAAAGGATGTTTTACACATATTGTTTTCTTTTGGTTTCTTGGTATATTAAGTTGCATTTGTCCGAGTTCAACCCATGGCATCTTTGAAAAACTATTTTCCATTAATCAGGAGCATAAAACAAAAGAAAAATGCAAAAGTATAATGGGTAGCCTGAAAATATCGTCTCTTAACTGCCAGGGCCTTGGGAATTTTGGAAAAAGAAGGGATGTGTTTCAACATTTGAGAAAAAAAGCAATACTCAGTGTATTTTCTGCATGATACGCATTTCACGAAGAATTTAGAACGCCAGATACGAGCTGAATGGGGAATGAGTGTGTGTTTTCTTCTAATAACAGCAGATCAAGGGGAGTAGGTATTTTTTCAACAATAATTTTGAGTTTAAAATAGAGAAAACAATCAAGGATACAAAAGGAAACTATGTTATTGTCCTTTTGAATACGTTGGGAAAACAGTTAACATTAGTGAATATTTATGCCTGAATAGAGACGATCCTGCTTTTTTCAGGATATACAAAATAAAATGAGGAACTTGGAAAATTCAAATATTATTAATTGCTGGTGACTGGAAATTTTGGGGTTCTTAACCCAGCTTTAGATTATGATAACTATAAAAATATTAACAACGCCAAAGCCAGGGATGAAGTAATTGAAATGATGTCTAAATTTGAGCTAGTAGATATATGGAGGGAGTTTAACCCAGAAGTTCTCAGATACACTTGGCGAAGGTCAAATCCACCCCACAAACCCGCCTAGACATCAAATTTGGGCTTCTAAAAGATAATGGCAAACGTAAGTAACTCTGACATTCTTTTTGGATACCGCAGTGACCATTCGTGGTTACAGTTGAATTTTACCTTTAAACGGTAGAAAAATAAAAAGTCTTTGGAAATTCAATTAAACATTATTAAAAGATTACACATATGAAACAGTCAATAAATGATACGACAGAGAAGTTAAAAGTAAATATGCAGCTGTACCATATGAGAGCGAAAACTTAAAACAGTTTACCAAATGATCAAATTCAGTTTGTAATATCAGATCAGCTATTTTCTTTATACGCTGCTGATGGAAATTATAGCCAAAAAAATTTTACATACAGTATAATAAGAATAAAGACCGGGAAAAGGGGTGAACAAACCTTAGCAGCAATCAGTCCCTTGGAACAATCTGCATCTAAACGAAGCAGACAGAACGGCCCAAAAATGAAAAGAAAACCCAGTTGGCAGAAATTAGGAAATCTAAAATGGAAGGAATTCTGTTGAGATCAAAAGTAAGGTGGGCATTGCAAGGGGAGAAAATGAATAAGTATTTTTGTTCTCTTGAAAACAGATATTTGTGAGTAAGCAATGTTAAAACTTGTGAAGGACGACGGACATGTTTTATCAGAAACCATTGAATGTTAGAAGAAACTAAAACATTTTTTCAAGAACTTTATAAAGAACTTTGAATCACAAGATATCAATCTGGATAAGTTTAAAGAAACAATACCAAAATTAAACAAATCTGAATTGAAAAACTTAGAGGGATTTATAACAAAAGAAGAAGCAACAGAAGCATTAAGGAATATGCAGAATGATAAAAGTCCCGGCACAGATGGATTTACGGTAAATTTTTTCAAATTTTTCTGGAAACCCACTAGGGGATTTTTTACTTCTTTTTTAAACGAGAGTGTTTATAAAGGGGAATGTCAAAAAACACAAAGGGGGGGGCTTTAATAGTATGTTTACCCAAGGGAGGACAAATCTAGGGAATTCATCAATAATTGGAGGCCAGTTTCATTGTTAAATGTAACCTACAAAATAGGATTCAACATGTAAAAGCTAACAGAACCCAAAAACATTTTTGCCAAAACTAATACACGAAGATCGACAGGATTTATATCTGGGAGGTATTTTGGGGGGATAACTTGAGAATATTGTATGATATGATATATATTTGGATCAAAAAAAATATACAAGGACTACTAGTTTCCATAGATTTTGAAAAGGCTTTTGATTCAGTTAACTGGAATTACTTGGTAAAAGCCATCAAAAGCTTTGGTTTGGTGAGGATATTTGTAAAGGGGATTAGTACTTTTTATAAAAACATTAAAACACACGTAATTGTTAACGGCAAAATGTCTGAAACTTTTCCAGTAAAAAGATGGTGTCGTCAAGGGGATCCTCTATCACCTTATCTATTTGTATTATGTGTAGAGTTATTGCATGCAAAATCAAAAACGATGGGAAATTAAGGGAATAAAAATATCAGAAAACAGAGCTCAAGATAAACCAGTTTGCGGGACGATACGTTTTTCACTCTAAAAGGAGATAAAAAATCTTACGAGAACTTTTCGAGTCATTATCAGAATTTGAAAATATTTCGGGGTTAAAATTAAATTTCGAAAAAACTGTAATGTATGGTTGGGGACAGAAGAAGGACTCGAAAATAGTTTTACCTAGTCGAAAAACACATGATGTGGAATTCAAGAAAGTTCAAAATTCTTGGAATATGGTTTACAAATGCCTTCAAAATTAAAGGCTTAATATATCAGACAATTTTTTGGGAAAGTGAAAAGGTTGTTCAAAATTTGGTCCAAATGGATGTGCACACAATTAGGTAAGGTTGCGTCCTGAAATCTCTTTATTTGTCAAACTTTTTATATGTGGTTGTTGCTTCCAAACCCCCCTGATGACGTTATAAAACAATTACAAAGCATGTGTTTTGAGTTGTCTGGGATGGGAAGCCTGACAAAATTAAACGAAAATATGCAGTACTTTGATATTGAAAATGGGGGCATAGGAATACCAAATATTTATGCTTTTATGCAAGCACTGAAATTGTCTGGATTAAGAAAATTAGTAAATAATGATTCAAAGGGGAAGACCATTTTAGTAACTCAATGTCCAGAAGTTAACAATATAAAATATTTTGGATCAAAGAGATTCTTGTTATAGTAAATGCAACAAGTTTTGGAAAGACGTATTTAAGTCATATGACAATTGAGCATTCATGTAGTTTAGATAACAACAAAGAAATTATTTCAAAACCTGTTTTTTATAATGATAAAATTCCCAAAGTTAACCATTCCCATTTTTTCTACAGACATGGGAGAGAAAGGTATATTCTACGTTGGGGATATGTTTGACGAAAATGGCAACTTTTTAAGGGTTATGAAGCCTTTACAACAAAGGTGGGAAGTCATTTAAATCCTCTCACTTTTTGGATGTGTCCGTGCAGTAAAAGATATGCAAGGAAAAGAAACATAAAATTTGAAAATAATTACAAGAATGAAAATTGTAATTATTGAAAATTATAACAAATGTCAATAAAGGAGCTAAGATTTACTATAATATATTTCTCGATAAGTTATGTGTACTTAATATTAAGTCTTTCGTGAATGGGAACTCAAGCTACATACGCAGTAGATTGGGAAATCTTTATTGAAAATTGCGAGAAATAAAAGAAATAAAATTCAGGTGGTTCCAATTGAAAATTTGTCATAGAATTTTTGTATCCAATTTTCATACTAAACAAATGGGTTTGAGGGATAGCGATAGATCCCAGTTTTTGTCAAATTGAGAGAGAGAGTATACATCACTATTTGTGGTACTGCACTACTTCACAAGAATTCTGGAAAGAATTAGAAAAATACATGAAAACAACGTGTGAAATAGTATCAGATTGTCATTTTAATGTTGAGCTGGTTTTGTTTGAAACCGATGAAAACACGAAAACAGACCAATCATTTGATCTCATTTTATTGTGGGCGAAATATTTTGTTTACACTTGCAGCAGAATTAATGGGGTTAAACCCAGATTGTCAGGGTTTAAAATTGAACTTAAGCATCGATACAATATAGAAAGTTATGCACATATGACAAAAAATGCGTTATCATGTCTTTTTGAAAAATTGGCTACCCTACCTTGCTCTATGCGAAACACTATAACAGTCTTTCTTTGTTGACATGACACCTTTTTAAAATGGTAAAGACACACATACCAAAAAAAAAAAAAAAAAAAAAAAAAAACGATGCTCCTGTAATGGATTCGACACACAAGCCATGAAATTTGAGCAAGCAATACTTTGTGAATATGAAATTGTTTTTGTTTTGTTTTGCTTCTTTTTTCCCCCCCTATCCCACCTGCCCGAGGCACCAAGCACCCCCCCTTTGAGGGGTGGGGTGTGGGGGGTATTGGTTCCCTCCCTTGTTCGTTTTTTTATTATTTTTTTTAATTTTTATAGCCTTTGTTTATATATTGTAATTGGTATAGCCCCTTGCAGCTTTTTAATATTTCATTTAATAATTGATATAGTGTAATAAATTTACATTGTAACATGCGAATCATGATTTTAAATGATGACACTTTTGTATGCTTGACAGCACTAGTTAAACATTGTATGCAAATGTATTGTTGATGTAACATGTGTATTGAATGGAAATAAAACCCTTCAGTGCAAGGGGAAAAAAAGAAAAAAAAAAGAAAAGTGAAAGTATGTTTTGGGGTTAGTTGAAGCTGCTAATCCTACAGCTGGTTGCAATACTCAGTCCACTTTCTGAGGATCTGATCACTGAGTCAGAAAAGCTTATTTTTTTATTCTTTAGACAGATGCTATTTGCTTTTTTGCAAATGAAAGGCTTTGTGCTGTTGCCTTCTTTTTTTTGTATCAACGTTACCCTTTTAGTGATCGTTGCTAATCATTTTGGCCAGGTTTCTCTGGTAATTAATTCACAGTACCTGTACAGTGTATTGCTGAATCGTCTCTTGTAGTGTGCCCGGGTTTTCTTTTCCCCTTTGCAGGACTTACTTTTCCCGGGAGAGTACAGCAGCTTCGCAATTTATTTTTGGAGCATGAGAAGTTATCAAATGGAAAGAGGCTCTGATTTGTCACAAGATCACGAAACCACTTATAAATCGGCAAAGTACTTTCTTAGATATTCTACAAAGAAGAAAAACCGTTTTGGGCCGTTATAACCGATAGTAACGGTATTTTTGGTCAAATAAAACATCGGGCATCATCCATGCCCCGAGTGAACATACCTACAAATTTTTTAGAAGGATGGACGAAGTTGTTGTTGTCTTCAATTTTAAAGTCTTTCCACATTAAGTGGGTATTAGATAGGGAAAGGATTTGGAGGGGGGAGCATGAGGAGGAGGTGGGTGGGTGGGTTTTTCTTGCAATTTATATTTCAAAAAGGAAAAGAAAAAAAGAAAGGTATGAAAAAGCCAAAATTCAAATAACTATTTTGAAATTTTAACACCCAAAATATAACAAATGTCCCATAGGACTGCGTAGTAAACAGTTCGCAAAATCAAACAACAAACTAAAGTTCTCAAGGGTACTGTCAAGAGAACTTTCAGAGATAGCCGGTAAATAGGTCTCAATCTCTGGCATTCCAGAAGAATGTGTTGGTTTGAAATTTGTTCACCGCACAGACATTTAACTTTCTTGCTGATTTTGTTTTGAAGGCATTAAGCTTTATCCTATAAGACAGCGAATAAAGTGTCTAAATTTGAAAAATGTTGCTACAATTCACAGCTTTTTTGTTTGTTAAACCAACCGAATTCAGTAACAGACCCGGGGAATTTCTCCTTCCTATGGAGAGATTTTGAAACTTTGTTCCACGATGCTTGCTCCAGCAAATGATACCCTTCTGTAACGGATAAAGGGATGTTTATTTCTATAGATTCCCTGTCTTGCCTTGCACCTTTTTTGCGGCTTTTATCAGCACAATCGTTTGAATATAATCCAATATGTGTGGAACCCAACAAAAGGTGATATTGGGTTTCCCCTTAAACTTAAAATGTTAACCATTTGATTGATTTTTATGATAATTTTGGATTTTTTTTTTGTAATCAAATGAATAAAGCATTACAGTACGGACTGAGAATCGACGCAGAACAGAATTTTAAAAATGCTCAACGGGAAAATCAACTATGCAATTAAGAGCCATAAGTATAGCAACGAGTTCAGCGGTAAATACTGATCGATTTTTTTCCAATAAGTATGACTTTTCTTTTTTTTAAAGCTGGTTATAACAAACCTGAACCAGCACGGTGGGTCTTAAGAGTGAGCCATCTGTATATACCTTTAAATGATTTGGGGTATTTATTCTCTAGGTAAAATCGGACTTCACTTTGCATAATATTTGGATTCTCATTTTTCTTCACATCAGTGTAATTGATATCAAAATGTGGTTTATTCATCTCCCAGTTAGGGTAAGGAGAGACTACTTGCTGTGCATCAAAACTGTGGATTTATTTCGACTCTTTAAGTAAGTCTGATACATATGAGCCCAAATTTGGCTTTAAATATCTGTCTGACCCGTTAGGAAAATTTATTTATGATTCATTTGTATTTTTCCGAGACAAAATTGTCGGTGGGTTTAGGTCCAAAGAACGTACTTTGCACATGCAAGATTTCGATATTCATCTAAAGGCAATTCTCCAATTTCTTTATAAGTTCCGAGGGTTTATGTGTGAAAGGGTACACCCGAGCAAGCCTGTATCCTTTGCAATCGATACTTTGAAGTTTCTTAAGTAATAAATTTGGAGCACTAAAAAAATATTCTTGTCCATTTGGATAATTTTGATTTGAATTAATGTTGTGCGAAAATGTTCAAAATTTTGCTGTCTTGTCCCCAGTATTGTTTACTTATAACTTAAAAAAAAATTAAGCTTTTCTTGCTTTAGTAACAATATGGTTGATATGGCGTTCCACGTTAGCTTTGTTGTAAGAAACAAACCCAAACATTTTTTCCGATTTCCCTTTTACTGATTGTTTCGTTTTCAATTTTTTAAAAAAAGGTAGCTCAGCAGGATTACTACCATTATTGAAAAGCATTTATATGAGTCTTTTCTGAAGATAATGCAAGACCATTTGTGACCTATAATTGTTTATTTTATCAAGTTCCCCTTTTTATAGCTTCTTGGTATAGTTTAATGCCCTTTTAGATGTATTTCTTTTCATTATAACATTATCCATACACGTATCATCTGCATTTCCCTCCCAATTACTACATGTTTTGATAAATGTGATGGCAAATCGTTCATCAATATATTAAATAACAGAGGTTTCAATTACGGAACCTTGTGGCAAGCACATGTGAAGAGATCTAAAATTTGAATATGAATTCCCTACTCTAACCTGTATACTTCTTTTACTCAAAAAGCATTTAATAAATGGTATAGATGACCCGATTAACCAGTCGGTTTAAGTTTATAAAGAAGCTTGGCATGCCAGATTGGTCATAGGCTTTCTTTATATCAAAGAAAGTTGCAATAACGTTTTTTCTTCTCGGAAAAAAGTTGTTTTATGTTTGTTTTTAAGTTTCACTAAATTATCGATTGCAGACCTGCCTTTCCGAAAGCCTGCTGGTTAATGGGAATGATTTTATTTACTTCACAATAATGAACCAATCTTCTTAAAATAATCCCTCCAGAAGTTTACATGTATGTGAGGTTAGAGCAATTGGCTGTAACTATGTTTGTCCCCTGGAGTTTTACCATTTCTTTAGAATAGGAACGATGACAGAAATGTTTCCAGTGTTGTGGCATTAACACCCTCAACCCAACATTTTTGAAAACAGTTTTTTGCAGCAATAAAACAAAGTTATTGACAAGTGTTTAAGATATCATTAGAAAACTACATCTAATCCCACAGATGATTTTTATTAGGGGAAGAGATATAAGTGCTCTTTGACTTTATCAAAAGTAATTTGGGGGATTGATGAAGTGACTGTTGTCACTAATGGATTTTTGTATTTAAACTTTTCCTTCTTCTTCAGTTCTATATGTTTTTATTTTTATGGGCCCGACCTTCTAGGCGCATAGAGTCTGAAAAAAATATAAGCAAATAATTCTGCTTTTCTGAGTTTGACGGAAATTCTTTGTTCTTCAGTCTTAAAGGACAAGATGGAAAATTTACACCTTTTTCATTTCTTGAAACTTTTCCAAACATTTTGGAGATCTGTATGGTTTGAAATTTCATTTGTACAGAAAGAGGACTAGTATTGCCTTTTCGCCTGCGCTATTACCTATTGCTATGATGATTTGCTTTTCTTTTAGCAATTAGATTCTTGGTGATTTGTCTTTGAGATATATCTTAAACATTTTTTCTTATTTTTTACGGCTGCATCACAGGTTGGTGTCCACCAGATTTTCCTGAATGTTTTTTTGATTTGACTGGATGGAACTTTTGAATTCTACATCAGCAGCTTTAAGAATGGCACATGTAAAGTATGAATATAACTGGTCTATGTTATCAGCATCAAAAATTTCAGTATGACAAGCATCCAGACTATTTTTGAATTTCTCCCAGTCAGCAAGTTTTAAATTTTATTTTGGAATTTTGTCTATGTGAGATTCATAAGACTTGTCATTTCATTAAATGTTTTTATAATAGGAAGAGATCGCTTCCCAAAGTATCGTTAAAGGTATCCAGCTACATTTGGGGGCTAAAAAAAGGGATACCCAAAATTTAAATCAATTGCTGGATGCCATGTGTGTTGAGATGTCCGGAATTCTTGTGTGCGGCCATCGTTAAGCAATACAAACAAGAATCAACGATATTTCAACAAAGCGGTTACTAGTTTAACTGATGCACAATCTTTATCCCAGAATGGGGATGAGCGTTAAAATCCCTGGCTATCAGCCACTTTCTTTATCTTGAAGACTCTGTAACCATTCTGTGTTAAATTCTTGGGTACCCTTTTGGTAAGTACGCAGAAATTATGTTTATTTTTCATCACAACATAGAAAATACTGCGAGAAAATAAGTGTTAATACATAATTTTGAGATAAGACATTTGACATGTGAGGAATGTGCCACTAATATAGCATTTATTTTTAGAGGACTAAATTGAAACTTGTAAAAATATATTAGGGAATGTGGTTTGGTCTTTCCTTCAACTCCTGTGACCTATGAAACCCAACACACTCCACAGTCAGTAATGTTATTTTAAAAAGGACAGGAGGAAGAACAAGAAAGACATAGCACTCTCCCTTTTGGCACAGCAAAGAAGAAACATTTCTGCTACAGCCATTTGATATTTATATAATTAAATTTTATCTGTATTTACATCAGTTTACATATCCCGGTTTGAATAAGCTTTGAGTGCAAGCACTAAGTGACTGGTGGCTGCAGTTTCACATGACTTTATGATCACCCGTTTATTGAGCGTGTCAAGCCCGTAGCCCCTTTTGTAGTCATAGCATTGTGACAAGGAGGTATGCTTGTATTTAAAGTACTAGTCGTCTGAAATGCTTCTGTAAACCATCTTCACCCTCCTGGGGTGGCAGTAAACATTTGTAAACTGCTTACACTGAGCCACCGCAATATTTATGTGTTTCCACTAATCATGTGAAACACCTTGCCATTTTAACAGATTCATCTCCATCCCCATCTCTAGACCCTCTTCCTCCATAAAACCAAAACACACACACCACACACACACACACACACAACACACACACACACAACACACACACACACACACACACACACACACACAAAGGTTATAAGTGGTGCCTATTTTTATGGAACAACAACTCACCTTTACTGCATTTTAAAGGTGTTATGTTGGCTGAAACACCTCGGTGCATGACATCAGTGGACTGTTGTTAGGATGCAGCATACACGTTGAGCGATTGTAAAAATAAGTGCTTGGTACATGTTATTTGCCAGATGTTGAATTAGATATGGCAAATTTGTGGAAACAGATCTAACATTCCATTGCATAACTTTCATAGATGACATCATGAAAACAGGCTGGGGTGGGAAAACAAGCTAAATAAAATTGCTTTCTGACTTAAAAATGACGAAAAAAACAGGAGGGGGGGGGGGGATAGTTAAGGGGAGAATGAATTCACTGTCAAAATTAATGTAGAGAACTAATAAATGCCAATCCTAGCTCAACCGCCCTCAACCAGTTTCGGGTGGTTGCCCTAGGCTTGGCATTTATTAGTTCTCTAACTAGTAAACCCTACAAACATACATACTGTGTAGGATTATCCGTTTTCAATACTAATTTACTAAACTTTTCAGATTTCAGTTTTTGCTTAATCCTGTGTTTTTCCTGATCATTTTCAATAACATCATTTTCACGTATACATTCATCAAATGCGTCTCTGTAAACGGCAACAAACATAGAGTGGAAAATCTCGCCTAAATCTGGAAATCATGTATGACTTGCCCGAGACACTGTGCGCACAGACCTAATTACTGGGTTCGTGGATTGTGGCAGGGCGTATCAGGCGGTGTCAGGCAGCAACAGGTACAGTGGTCCTTGTGGCTCCTGTGATACCTGTAATTAGCTGACTACAACCTCCGCGGGGCGGGCTCGCAGCGCGCGCCTGACCAGGTTAACTTGCAACATTATGGTGCAATCAGGAAAGAACATTCTCGAACGCGAAGCTGCTACACGGCCAGTTGTGAGCCGCACAGTTTAGTCATGGCTTCCAATGGAGACGGACGTGCTTCGTTCACAGAGGAACAACTTCTTGTTATGGATGATCATATGCAATACCACAGTGTTATGGTGGAGTATATAAACAAAAGCAAATCAGGTGGGCGCTGTTTTTTACCTTGTAAGCCAAAGAGGGTATTGCTTTTTTGGAAGTGGGAGAAAGAAACAAGAACACCATTCAAGAACTACCAACTACCTTGAAAGTTGTTGATTCAAGAAAGAGATTCGAAGAGATTGGGTAATATTACTGAAAGAGAGTTGGGTTTTAAAGGCTCTAACGAGGATTATGAAAACACCGTCTTTGCAAGATAAAAGGGGGAAATTTTAAAACAGTCTTTTTTTGGGAAAAAATGTTCATTTTTTTCCTGTCCCCAATTAAAGGTAAAAACGGGGGCTTTGAAAAATTCCCTTTTTGGCCCGGTTTCTCTGGAAATTTTAAAATTCACACGTCCCTGTACAGTGTATTGCGGTTGTCTCTTTTTAGGGGGGTGGTTTACTTTTCCCCTCGTGGCGATTTTTTCCCTGGGGGGGGTAAGCCAGTTTTCCCCATTTTTTTTTTTGGGAAAGCACGAAAAAAGTCTTTAAACCCTTTCCCTCTGCTAAATTGGGAAAAGTGAAGTTTGCTTTGGGTTAGTTGAAACTGCAAAACCCAACAGCGGGTTGAATATTTCAATCCACATTCTGGGATCCTGATCACGGGAGTCAAAAAAAGCTCTTTTTTTTTAATTCTTTGGGAAGTTGCTATAGCTTTCGCAAATAAAAGGGGTTTTTGTGCTGTTGCCTTTTTTTTTTTGGAAACAACTTTTTACCTTTTTTTGTGACCGATCGGGTTTCTCTGTGTTGTATTTTTTTTTTCTTTTCTGTTTGTTTTTTCAGGGCTTTGTATGTTCCCAGTAATTTGTATCAGAGCCATTCCCCCCCTTTTTTTTTTTTCCCGGGAAAAAAAGGGGGGTTTTGTCCCGCCTGAATTTTAAAATTTACAAAAAGACGCCCAAATTGGGGCGCCCCCCCTTCCTTTTTTCCTTTACACCATCTTTTCCTGCAACGGGGAAGTGTTTTCCTGGATATTGTCTGTGAGAAAATTTGGGCGATTTTCCTATTTCCCCATTGGTGTTGTTTGGAAATTTTGATTTTTTGAGGCTTTTACAAAAAGGGCAAAAATCAACGCCCTTTGACAAAAAACGGTTTTGTGTGTGTGTGTGGTGTGCGTGGGTGTGTGTGTGTGTGTGGTGTGGGGCGTGCGTGCGGTGTGCAGTTAAGGCATTGTAGAGGGGGGGGCCCAAAATCAAGGACATCAACACAAACGGTGTGTTTTTTGTGTGCTTTGGTGCGTGCATGAAGTGTGTGTGTGTGTGTGTGTGTGTGTGTGTGGGGGGTGTGGGGGTTTTTGTGGTGAAACGCGCGCGCGGGGCCCCCTGTGTGTGTGGTGTGGGGGTGTGTGTGTGTGTGGGGGTGTGTGTGTGTGTGTGTGTGTGGGTGTGGGGGGTGTGTGTTTGTGTGTGGGCGTGTGGGCATGTTTTTTGGGGTCCGTTTTTCAACAGCGTGTGTGTGTGGTGGGGGATCATGTGGGGTGTTTTGTGGTTTTTTGTGTGTGTGTGTGTGTGTGTGGGGTTGTGTGTTTTTTTTTTGTGTGTGTGTGTGTGTGTGTGTGTGTAAATTTATGCGCCTTGTTCTTTGTGCATGGTACTTTCCGCAATATCATCTTTTTTTTGCTTTCATTTATGTTTTTTTTAACCTTTTCTGTATTGTAAGCGTTGGGGTTATGATGTAAGTTTAAAAGCGCTTAAGTAATCTTTCCTTTTTAAAATTATTACTGGGACTGCGTTTTCGATCGTATACCCTGAATGCCCCTGCACGTTTTTTTCTTGTGTGCAAACCCCTTGTCTGGTTTTCAAAGACGTAATTTTTTGGACCTGGGGCAGACCTTTCCCCTTTCCCTTGGGGAATGTTTGAAGACAGACGGGGGGCCCCATGGGGTTTTTCTGTTTTTTCCCATCCATCGAAAAAAGTTTAGTTTTAAACGAGAGATTAGGGAAAAACACTCGTCTGAAAGGCTTGTTTTTTTCCCACCCCCTTTCACAAGAAATTTAAAGGTCTTTTTGAGAAAATTATGAAAACTTTTTCGTCTTTTGCTTGTTTGCCCATCCCACAAAAGAAATTTATAGTTTAAACGAGAAAAATTATGAAAAACCATCGTCTTTTGCATTTTTGGCCCCACCCCAAATCACAAGGAAAGTTTGGGTTTTCAAACGAGAGATTATGACAACATCGTTGTGGGTTGTTTTTTCCCATCCCATACAAAAAACGCCACGGTTTTAAACAAAGGTTTTAGGCAACCCTGGGCTTTAGCATGTTTGTCCCATCCCATCACAAAAATGTTATTGTCTTAACGAAAATTTTTTGGGACAACACTCGTCGGGAGCTTGTTTTCCCACCCTCACAAAAAAAGCACAGTCTCAAAGGAAGTTATGAAAACCACTCGTCTTTTAGAATTTTTGCCCCCTCCCCAAAATAAAGTTATATTTCTCTAACGAGGATTATGCCCAACCTCGTCTGTACCCATGTTTTTTCCCTTCCCATCACAAGAACGCCCAGTCTCTAACGAGTAAATTATGAAAACATGTCTGTAGCTTTTTTTTGGGTTCCCACCCCATCAGAAAAAGTTATAGTCTCTAACGAGAGATTTGACAACACTGGGACGTAGCATGTTGCCCATCCCATCAGAAAAAAAGTTTTAGTCTCTAACGAGAGTTATGAAAAACATTTCGTTGTAGCATTTTTTGCCCCATCCCATCACAAGAAAGCCCCCGGGTTTTAAAACGAAAAAGATTATAAACAACACTCGTCTTTTTAGCATGTTTGTCCACCCCCTTCAGAAGAAAGTTAAGTCTTAACGAGGTTAGGGAAAACACCCCTTTGGGTAGCTTGTTTGTCCCACCCATAAAATAGAAAGTTATAGTCTTTTAAGGAGAGTTTATGAAAATACACTCGTCTGTAGCTTTGTTTGTCCCAACCCTTTCCCCGGGAAATTTTTAGGGCTCTAACGAGAGATTAGGAAAACCAATCGTCTTAGCTTTTTTTGGGTTCCCACCCCCATCAGAAAAAAAGTTATAGTCTTTTAAGAGAGTTATAAATCATGGGGCTTTTAGCAAGAAAAAGGGGTTTTAAAATTTTAAACAGTTTTTTATAGTTTGGGTTTAAAAATTTTTTCCATTTTTCCCTGCCCCAAATTTAAATGTAAAAAAAAATTTAAAAAAGGGGGTTTGCAAACCCAGGGGGGGAGGTTTCTCTGGAAATTTTTTTCCCCACGTACCGGGAAAGGTTTTTGCTGAACGTCTTTTTGTTTTTTGTGCTGGTTTACTTTTCCCCTTGTGGCGAACTTTTTTTCCGGGGGAGATTTAAAGCCAGTTTTCCCAGTTTATTTTTGGGCACGAGAATTTTCTATAAACCCTTTTCCTCTAGTCTCAATAGAAAAGTAAAAGGTTTTTCCTTTTTCCTTTTAAAATTTTTTTTGCGTGCCGGCCAATTTTATTTTTTGTGAAGGAAATGAGGGCTTTTTGCCCCCTTTCCTTTTTCCTTCTTCTTTTTTCTTTTTTTTGGGGGTTATTTTTGTTTATTTTTATTTTTAAACTTTTCTTTTCTTTTCAAAAACCCTTTGTTTTGGGTCCCCTCCCCCTATTCTTGCCCCCTTCCCCCCCCCAAATTTCTTTTCTTCCTTTTCCTGCGAAAAAGGGACCCACCCGACGGGGAAAATTGCTTTTTTGATAGAAAACTCTTTTTTTCTTGAAAAATTTAGGTATTGCTAACGTTGTGAAAATTTGGTGATACTGTTACTAGGTTTGCTCCTACACGCACATGTGGTATTTCGGGGGCAAATACACACGTTGCTCGCCCCTGGCTTCGGTGCTGTTCTCTTTATTTTTTAATGAATTAGCAAAAAAGTGTTTAAAGAAATGGGAGGCATGGTGAAACTTTTAGGCATGTTATTTTGAACAAATTTTTTTTTTTTTTGGGGCGAGGACAAGTTCTTTTGTAAAAAAACAATAGTTGGGTTACGACGCAACAAAATAGTCTAATGGGCGGGCAACTCCCACTCCCATCTGATTTTGAATTTGAAAAAAGGAAAATTATAGTTGTATTTAAAAAAATGGGTTTTCTTAGCAGTGGGAACGGGGGAAATTCCCAAGGGAAATTTCCTTATCCCGGGTTTTTAAATTTTTATAAATATTTAGGCATTATTTTTAAAACACGGTTGAGATTTATGTTTCTTGTAAAAAACCTTCCCCGCAGAGCAAAGCATGCGTTGTTATGTATATTGAAAAAAATTAGGGAATTTAAAAATGAAATTTCTCTTGCTTTATATTTAAAACTTTTGACGCGCGTTTAAAACCCAGGGGTTCGTATGGTGCTGAATTGTGGGGGAAAAGTAATGCTGCACATTTTGTAAAAAAGTAATCTTTTTGCAGAAAATTTTTTAGGAGTTCGGGTTCCCCAAAACCGAATGACCTTTTTTTTGGGGGCAAAGAAAAATTAGTTCCCAGTTTACATAAATTCTGCCTTTTAGGGCAGGGCACTAGGGTTTAAAAGTTGAAAAGAATGGATGAGTAGTTTCCCGCAAAAAGTTATTCCATTATTTGTGTTAGACTCTGTGAAAAGGGAAAAATTTGGGGTCGGGATATTCGCTTTTAAGTTATACTTTTTTGGGTTTTTTGGTTATTTTGGGGTTTTTTTAAACCAATTTTGTTGGGGGGAAGGGAAAACCGTTTTCGTGACTTTAAAAAAGATTTTAAAACTCTGAGTGGCAAGAATGGGATTTTATGTAAAGAATGGGGAAACGTTTAGTGTATATAAGATTTTTTGCCAAATTGGAATAGAAAAATGCTTTTTTCGTTAAAAATTAAAAAAAATTTATCAAAAATTTTTCCCCAACAAGTTCGGGGGAAAACTGGGTATTTCGGGTTTTGCTGTACTTTAGATATCGTTAAAAAAATAACCCCCCTGTTGATTTGGGTTTGGGCCCATTGTGAAAAAAAGGGAAAAAGGGTTGAATGCTTTGGGGGTTCTGTGCTTTTTTTTTACTAAACAAATTAAGAGGGGTTATATCCATTTAAAATACTACGATTTCCAAGTTTTTTAAGATTAAGTTTACTTTTTAGTTTCCCAAAATGAACGAACAACTAAAAAATTGTTTTTTTTCCTATACAAACCCTTTTAAAAGTTACGATCTGTTTTGTTTTTTAATTGTTAAAGCATTAAATCAGTTTTTTAAAGTGAAAAATATTGAATGTTTTCCGATGCCCCCCTTCACGGGGGGAAATGGCCATTTGTGAAAAAAAATTTCCTTTATCCGTACCTTTACGCTCCCGGGCGTTTTCCCCCGACGCCCCGTCATTATCAGAAACCCCTTCCCCCTCCCTCCTCCCCCCCCCCCTAAAATCCCTTTAATTTCCCCCTTTTCCTCCGAAATTTTGGGTTTAGTTTTTTTTCTGTGGCCTTGCCCCAAAGAAAAAAAAAAGAAAGAAAAAAAAACCAAATTGCATCCGCCCTGTGTTCCCGATTGCGGAATTTTTCCCTGAAAGGTTCGGTTTTGTTGATTTACTTACTTTTTTTTTTTTTGTGGGGGGGTCTTTTTTTGGCCCAATTTTCCCCTTTTTGTCGGTAAATTTTTTTTTTTTTTTTTAGTAGGGGACTTTTCCTTTAATGTTATTTTTCCCTTTGTTTTGGTTTAAAAGTGTCATGCCCGTCGGTCCCCATGGCCCCAAAAAAGGAGGGTTTTAACATTTTTGTTTTTTTTTTGGGGTTTTTGGTATATTAAGTTCCCTTTGTCCGAGTTAACCCCTGGAAATCTTTGAAAACTATGTTCTTTAAATCGGAGCAAAAAACAAAAAAAAAATGCAAAAGTATAATGGGTACCCTAAAAAATTCGTTTAACTCCCGGGGCCCTTGGGGGAATTTTTGGAAAAAAAAGAAGGGATGTTTTTCCCAACTTTGGGGAAAACAAAAGAAATTTACCAGTGAATTTTCGATGATACGCATTTCCGAAGAATTTATTTTAACGCCAGATACGAGCGGGAAGGGGGGATATAGTGTGTGTTTTTTTTTCTAATAACGCAGTTTTCAAGGGGAAAAGGTTTTTGTTTAAACCCAAAAATTTTTGATTTTAAAAATTAAGAAAAACAATAAGGTTACAAAAGGAAATTTGTTATTTCCTTTTAAATTTCCTTTGGGAAAAAACCCATTTAAACCTTAGGGGTTTTATTTATGGCCTAAAATAGGGGGACGACCCTGCTTTTTTTTCGGAAATTTTCAAAAAAAAATTTGAGGAATTGGAAATTAAAATTTTTTTATTGCTGGGAGGGAAATTTTGGTTTCTTAACCCAGCTTTAGATTTTGATAACATAAAAATTTAAAACAACCCAAAGCCAGGGTTGAAGAAATTAAAAATGTGTCAAAAATTTTGAGCTAGTAGTTTATATGGAGGGATTTTAACCCAAAAGTTCTCAGTTAAAATTGGGGGAAGGGTTTCAAATCCACTCCAGCAAAGCCCCCTTGACTATCTAATTGCTTCTGAAAATTTTTTAAATGGAAAAAAGAAAAATTTAACTCTGCATTTTTTTGGTTTCCCGCAGTGCCATTCGCGGGTTACGGGTTGAATTTACCTTTAAAACAGGTTGAAAAAAAAAAAGTTTGGGGGAAAATTAAATTTTCATCTTTATTAAATAAATTAACATTTGTACATTAAATAAAGGGTTTCGACAGGAATTTTTAAAAAGTAAATTTATGCAGCTTTTACCATAGGGAGGGCGAAAACTTAAAAACGTTTACCAAATGACCCAAATTCATTTTGGGTTAATATAGATCGCTATTTCTTTATCGCTGCTGAGGGGGAAATTATACCCAAAAACAAATTACATACAGTAAAAGGGAAAAATAAAGACCTAAAAAAGGGGTTTGAAAAAAACCCTTTAGAACACAAAAATCCCAAGCCCCTTTTGAAAAAATTTCTGATCGAACAAAAGCAGACAAAAACCGGCCCTAAAATTGAAAAAAAAAACCCATTTGGGCAAAAATTGGGAAAATCAAAAAGGGAAGGGAAATTCTTTTGGGAGCAAATTTTAAGGTGGGCATTGAAAGGGGAAAGAAAATAAAATAAGAATTTTTGTTCTTTTGAAAACAGTATTTGGGGATTTAAGCAGTGTTAAAACTTGTGAAGGAGGGAGGAATGTTTTACAAAAAACCCAAATAAAATGTTAAAAAGAAACTAAAAATTTTTTAAAGAACTTTTAAAGATCGTGAATCAAAAGTATCAACGGGGAAAAGTTTAAAGAAAAAAATTCCCCAAAATTAAAAAACTATTCTGACAATTTAGAGGGATTTATAAAAAAAGGGAAGAAGCAACAGAAGCTTTAAAGGGAAATTATGCAGAAAATGATAAAAGTTCCCGGCACAGATGGTTTTTACGGTGAATTTTTTAAAATTTTTTTCTGGAAAACAATTTGGGGATTTTTTTAAACTCGTTCTTTAAACGAGAGGTGTTTTTTTTTTAAAAAAAGGGGGAAATTTTAAATTAAAAAAAAGGGGGGCGTTTTTGGTATGTTTTCCCAAAGGGAGACAAAATTGGGGAATTCACCCAATAATTGGGGGGCCCGGGTTTCTTTGTTAAATGAAAACCAAACAAAATAGGATCAAAAGGAAGCAAACCCCAGAAAAAAAACAGTTTTCCCAAACTAATACAAAAGGAATCAGACAGGTTTTATATCTGGGAGGGTTTTTTGGGGGGATAAATTGGGGGAAATTTTGTATGATATGATATACTATTTGGACCCCAAAAATTTTACAAGGCTACTAGTTTCCATAGATTTTGGGAAAGGCTTTTGTTCGGAAAAGGGGGAAAAATTATTTGGGTTTTAAAAGCCATAAAAAGTTTTGGTTTTGGTGGGGAAATTTTGAAAATGGATTATTTCCTTTTTAAAAAAACCCTTAAAATACCCCACGAAATTTTTTAAACGGCAAATTGCCCTGAAACTTTTCCAGTAAAAAAGAGGTGTGTAAAGGGGGATCCTCTTTCACCTTATTTATTTTTTATTATGTGTAGGGGAAATTAGATGCAAAATCAGAAACGATGGGGAAAATTTAAAGGGGAAAAAAATATCAGAAAAAAAGGGCCAAGAAAAACCGGGGTTTGCAGACGTACGTTTTCCCACTTAAAAGGAGAAAAAAATTTGGAGAAATTTTTCAAATTTCATTTCGATTTAAAAATTATTTGGGGGTTTAAAAATTAAATTTCGAAAAAACCTGTAATGTATGGTTGGGGAACAAAAAAGAAGGACTCAAAAATAGTTTTTCCTAGTCGAAAAAAAAATGTGTGGAATTCAAGAAAGTTCAAATTTTTGGGAAAATGGTTTAAAAAAGATTTTTCCCAAAATTAATAGAGTTTTAATATATCAGACAATTTTTTGGAAGGGGGAAAAGGGTTGTTAAAAAATTTTGGTCCAAATGGTTTGTGCCCACATTAGGTTTTTGGGTTTCCCGTTCCCGAAATCTCTTATTTTGTCAAAAATTGTATACTTGTGGTTGTTGTTCCAAACCCTTGTTTACGTTTTTAAAACCCAATTTCAAAGCTTTTGTTTTTAGGTTTTTTCTGGGTGGGAAGCCCGCAAAAATTTTAAACGAAATATTTCAGACATGTATTGAAAATTGGGGGATAGGAAATACCCAAAAAATTTTTTGCTTTTTTGCAAGCAATGAAAATTTTCCCTGGATAAGAAAATTAGTAAAATTAAGGGTTCAAAATGGAAGACCCATTTTTTGTAACTCAAGTCCAAAAAGTTAACATATAAATATTTTGGATCAAAGAGAAATTTTTGTATAGTAAATGCCCAAAAAGTTTTTGGGAAAAACGTTTTTAAGTCATTGAAAAATTGGGGCCCTTCATGGGAGATTTAGATAACCCAAAGAAAAAAATTATTTTTGAACCTGCCCTTTTTTTTAAAGATAAATTCAAAAATTTAACCCTTTCCTTTTTTTTTCGGCCATGGGCCCGAGAAAGGTTTATTCTAGTTGGGGTTTTGGGTTGACGAAAAAAGGGGAAATTTTTTTTTTGTTATGAAACCTTTTTCAACAAAAGGGGGGAAGTCATTTAAATCCTCTTTTACTATTTTGGATGTGTCGTGCAGTAAAAGGAAAAATGCAAGGAAAAGAAACCTTAAAAAATTGGGAAAAAAATTCAAGAATGGAAAAATTTTAAGTTATTGGAAAAAATTTTAAAAAAAATGTCAAAAAAAAGGGGCAAGTTTTTCTATTAAATACTTCTCGAAAGTTATGGTACTTAATTTTTAAAATCTTTTTGTGAATGGGAACTCAAGCAATACCCCAGTAGATTGGGGGTAATCGTATTGAAAAGGGGGAGAAAAAAAAAAAAAAAAATTCAGGGTGGTTAATTGAAAATTTGTATTTGAATTTTTTGTATTTCCCAAATCCTTTCAAAAAAGAATGGGTTTGAGGGGGGTAGCGAAGATGCAGTTTTTTTAAAAATTTAGGGGGAGGAGTAACCTCACTATTTGGGGGTACTGCACTTCTTTTACAAGAATTTGGAAAAAAATTGAAAAACTACTTTAAACAACCGGGGGGTTGGGAAAAAGGGATTTAGATTGTCATTTAAATTTTAGTGGGGTTTTTTTTGAAACCCATTGAAAACACGAAAAACCTGGGGCCAATCATTTGATTCATTTTATTGTGGGGGAAATATTTTGTTTAACTTGGGAGCCGGGAAAATTAATGGGGGTTTTAAAACCGAAATTTTTCAGGGGGGGTTTTAAAATTTAAAATGAAGCATCGTTTCCCCCCATAGAAAAGTATGCACATATGACGAAATTGGGGTTTCAGGGGGTTTTTTAAAAAAATTTGGGTACCCTACCGGGGTCCATGGAAACACTTTAAAAGTCCTTTTTGGGTTTACCCGGACCCTTTTGGTTTTTAAATGGGTTTTGACCAAAATACCCCCAAAAAAAAAAAAGAAAAAAAAAAAAAAAAAACGAGCTCCTGTAAAGGTCGACACAAAAAACCTTTAAATTTGAGCAAGCATACTTGGAATTTTGAAAAATTTTTTTTTTTTTGGTTTTTTCTTTTTTTTTCCCCCCCTATCCCCCATGCCCCAGGCACCCCAAACAAACCCCCCCTTTTGGGGGGGTGGTTGTGGGGGTATTGGGTTCCCCCCTTGTTTGGTTTTTTTTTTTATTTTTTTTTAAAATTTTTTAAACCCCTTTTTTTATATTTTTGGAATTGGTTTGGGCCCCAATTCCCGGTTTTTTAAAATTTTTTTAATAATTGGGTATAAATGTTAAAAAAAATTTTTCTTTTTAACATGCGAATCAAAGACTTTTTTTAATGTGGGAAAATTTGTATGATTTGCGCACAGTTTTTTAAAAATTTTTTTGCCCAAAAGATTGTGGGGGTGTTAAATGTGTATTTAATGGAAAAAAATAAAACCCTTTAGGGCAAGGGGAAAAAAAAGAAAAAAAAAAAAAAAAGTGAGAGGGGGGGGTTAGTTGAAGCTGTAATTTCCACGCTGGGGGTTGAATTCTCGGCCACATTGGGGGGTTCCCGGTTTTCCGGGGTCAGAAAAAAAGCTCTTTTGGGTTTTTTCTTTTTAAGATGCTATAGCTTTTTGGGAAATGAAAGGCTTTGGGGGGGTTGGGCCGGTTTTCTTTGGACAAAGTTTTTCCGGTTTTTGTGGCCCCGGGCTTAACCCTTTTTTTCCCCGGGGGCCCGGGGAATTTTTTTTCCACGTTCCTGTACAGGGTTTGGGGATTGCTGAAACGTTCTTGGGTGGGGCCGGTTTTTCTTTCCCCCCGCAGCGGATCTTCTTGCCTTTGGGAGAGTTTCAGCCGCTTTTGCATTTTTTTTTTGGGCTGGGGGAAAGGCTATCAAATTTGGGAAAAAAAGGGTCTGATTTGGGTTCAAGATCATCCGGGAAAACCCTTATAAATTCCCGGAAAAATACTTTCTTAGATATTTTACAAAAAATAGAAAAAACCGTTTTGGGCCCTTTTTAAAACCCATTAAAATAACGGGGGTTTTTCAAAAAAATAAAAATCGGGCATTTATCCATGACCCCCTGGAGGGAACATACCTACAAATTTTTTGAAGGGGGACGAAAGGGTTTTTTGTTGGGGGGCCCAAAAGGGGGGCCCCTCTTTAGTGGGTATTTGATAGGGAAAATTTTGGGTTTGGGGGAGGGGAGCATTTAGGGGGGGGGGGGTGGGGGGGTTTTTTTTTTTTCATTATTTTTTTGAACTTTAAAAAGAAAAAAAAAAAAAGAAAAGGGAGGGAAAAAGCCCAAATTTCCCAAAAAACTTTTTTTGGTTTTTAAACAAAACTTTAAAAAAATGTCCCTAGGACTGCGTAGTAAACGGGTTCCCAAAAAAAAACAAAAAATAAAGTTCTCAAAAATATGTCAAGAGAAATTTCAGAGATTGCCGGTAAAAAAAGGGGTTTAATCTTGGATTTCCCGAAGAATGGGGTTGGGTTTGGTTTTTAAATTTTTTCACCGGGACAGAAAATTTAAAAATTTTTGGGTGAATTTTGTTTTGAAAAGGGATTAAATTTATCCCTAAAAAAGACAGCGAAGTAATGTGGTTTAAATTGGAAACTGGGGCTACAATTTACAGCTATTTTTTTTGGTTTTAAACCCAACCCCAATTCCCGTAACAGGGGCCGGGGGGGAAATTTTCCCTTTCCATGGGAGATTTTTAAAAATTTGTTCCCCGATGCTTGCTCCAGCAAAAGGGTCCCCTTCCCGTAACGGAAAAAAAGGGGGTGTTTATTTTTAGATTCCCTGTTTGCCTTGGGACCTTTTTTCGGGTCTAAACAGAAAAATCGTTTGAATTAAAACAATTTTGTGGGTGGAAAACCAAAAAAAGGGGAAAAATTGGGTTTTCCCAAATTTAAAATTAAAAATTTTAACCATTTGATTGAAATTTTTTGTAATTTTGGATTTTTCTTGTAATCAAATGAACCCCTCCCCAAAAACCCTTTCCAGTTCCGGGGCTGAAATCGACGCAGAACAGAATTTTAAAAAAGCTCAACGGAAAAATCAACTAGGCAATTTTAAAAGCCATAAGTATAGCAAAGAGGGTTTAGCGGGAAAAAACTGATCGTTTTTTTTCCAATGGAAATTTTGGGTTTTCTTTTTTAAAGCGGGATAACCCAAAACCTTTAACCGCCGGTGGGTCCCTCTAAAAGGGAGCCCTCTGTTTAAAACCTTTTTAAAGTTTGGGAAATTTTTTTCTCAGGTAAAAACGGACTTCACTTTGGGTTAAAATTTGGGGTTCTCATTTTCTTTACATCAGGGAATTTTATATCAAAAAAGTGGTTTTTTCATCTCCCAGTTGGGTAAGGGGGCACTTGCTGGGGGATCAAAACCCCTTTTGGATTTTTTTTTCCCACTCTTTTTGTAAACTGAACCCTATGAGCCAAAGGGGTTTAAATATCGGGGTTTACCCGTTTTGGGAAAAAATTTTTTTTGTTCCCTTTTTTACTTCTTCCGGGGGACAAAAAATTTTAGGGGGTTTTAGGTCCAAAAAACGGACTTTGGGGACAGGGAGATTTGATTTTCTTTAAATGGGAATTCCCAATTTTTTTTTAAGTTCCGAGGGTTTGAAGTGTGAAAAGGGGGACACCCAAAGCAAGCCCCGTATCCCCCTTTGGGAATCGATACTTTGAAGTTTTTTTAAGGAAATAAAATTTTGGGGCACTAAAAAATATTTCTTGTCCATTTTGGGTAAATTTTTTATCCCAAATTTAAAGTTGGGGGGAAGATGTTTTTTAAAATTTTGGGTGTCCTGTCCCCCAAAGGTATTGGGGTTTCTTAACTTAAAAAAAATTAAGCATTTTCTTGCTTTAGTAACAATAGGGGTTTTTAGGGGCGTTCCCGTTTTGCTTTGTTTTAAAGAAACAAACCCAAACATTTTTTCCGATTCCCTTTTTTACTGAATTGTTTCGTTTTCAATTTTTTAAAAAAAAGGGAGGGCCCAGCCGGATTTTCTACCATTTTTGGGGAAAAAAAAATCCTTTTGGTTTTTTTTGGGAAAATAAGCAAGAACCCTTTTTTGGGCCCATAAATTTTTTAAATTTTTTCAAGTTCCCTTTGATAGGGCTTTTGGGATGTTTAATTTTCCCTTTTTTTTTTGTATTTCTTTTCATTTTAAACATTCCCCCCATACAAGATTCTTCTGCAAAACCGTTCTAATCCCCAATGTTTATAAATGGGATGGCAAAAAAGTTCTCAATATATTTTAAAAACAGGGTGAATTACGGAAAACCCTTTTGGCAGACTGGGGAAGAGGTTCCCAAAATTTTTAAAATGGGTTCCACCTTTTAACCGGGGACTTCTTTTACTCAAAAAGCATTTAAAAAAATGGGGGGAGTGACCCGGGGGTTAACCAGGCGGTTTAAGTTTTTAAAAAAGCGGGGGATTTCCCGACGGGGCATAGGGGGGCCTTTAATCAAAGAAAGTTGGGAAAAACGTTTTTTTTTTTTCGGAAAAATGTTGGGTTTTTTGGGGTTTTTTGGGGGAAGTTTCATAAATTACGATTGGGGGACCTGCCTTTTCCCAAGCCCGCTTGGTTTTAAAGGGAATGATTTTTTTTTTACTTTTAAAAATTTAAAAGAACCAAACTTCTTTTTAAAAAAAAACCCCTTTAGGAAAATTTCATGTAGGGGGGGTTAGAGCAATTTGGGCCCGTAACCATGTTTGTCCCCTGGGTTTTACCCGGGTTTAGAAAGGGGAAAGAGGGCAGACTGTTTCAGTGTTGGGCCCCAACACCCTCAACCCAACATTTCTGAAAAAAGTTTTTGCCGCCAAAAAAAACAAAGGTTTTTGACAAAAATTTTTTTTAAAATATTCATTAGAAAAAAAATTAACCTACAGTTTATTTTAGGGGGAGATTATAAGTGCCTTTTACTTTACAAAAGGGTTTTGGGGGGGGATTGATGAAGTGACTGGGGGGGTTTACTAAGGGGTTTTTGGGGTTTTAACTTTTCCCTTTTGGGCTTCAGGGTTTTATTGTTTTTTTTTTTGGGCCAGACCTTTAGGCCATAGGGTCTTTTAAAACATTCAGGCAAATAAATTTTGCCTTTCGGGGGTTTTTACGGGGAAAAACTTTGGGTTTTTCGTTTTTAAAGGCAAGATTTGGGAAAAATTACCGTTTTTTTTTCATTTAAAAATTTTTCCAAAAAATTTTGGGAAATTTTTTTTGGTTTGAAATTTCCCGTTTTACGAAAGAGGACTTATTTTGCCCCCTTTTCCCCCTGCGTATTACCATGGGTATGATGATTTTCTTTTCTTTTTTGCAATTAGTTTCTGGGATTTGTTTTTTTTTGAGATTATCTTAAAAATTGATTTTTTTATTATTTTCGGCTGCTTTACAGGTTGGTGTCCACCGAAAATTTTCCCGAAAAGTTTGGGTTTTTTTGGGGGAGGGGAATTTTGAATTTGCTAACACAGCAGCTTTAAGAATGGCACAGGGGGAAATTAATATATTTTGGTTATTTTTCGATCAACACTTTCAGGGAGAACAAACATTCCCGACATTTTTGATTTCCCCAGGCAGCAAGGGTTTTTAAAAATTTTTTGGAAATTTTTCAGGGGGATTCAAAGACGGGGGGGTTTTTAAATGGGGGAATAATAAGGGAAAAATGAAACGTTCCCAAAAAACGGGGGGAAAAATTCCCGGACTTTTGGGGGGGTTAAAGAAAAAAGGGGGAAACCCAAAATTTAAAACAATTTTGGGCATGTGGGTTAGAGGTGGCCCGGAATTTTGTTGGGGGCGGCCCCGTTAAGCTTTACAAACCAAAAATTCAACGGGTTTTAACAAAGCGGGTTTCAGGAAAAGGGGGGCCATCACCAGTTGGGGGAATTTAGCGGGGGAAAAAAAAACCCCCCCTTCAGCCACTTTCCCTTTTCTTGGGGATTGTAAACCCTTCTGTGTTTTTAATTTTATTGGGGGAAATTTTTGGGTTAAAATACGGCAAAAAATTTGTTTATTGTCATCCAAACATTTAAAAATACTGCAGAAAAAAAAAGTGGGTTTAAAACAGAATTGGTAAAACATTTGGGCATTTTGAGGAATGTGGGGCCCCTTAAAAAAGCTTTTATTTAGATGAATAAATTGATTTGGTAAATTTATTAGGGGGAAGGGGGGTTTTGGGCTTTCCTTCAACCCTTGGGACCTTTTGAAACCCCAAAAACACCCACAGTCAGTTTAAAGTTATTTTTCAAGGACAAGGGGAGGGAAAAAACAAGGGGAAAGGGCATAGCACCCCTCACTTTTGGCACCCGCCAAAAAAAAAACCCTGTGTACAGGCCCTTTAAAATTTTTTATAATTTTTTTTCATTGTACTTTTCATCAGGTTTTCTACCGGTTTGGGGTTAGCTTTGGTGCAAAACAAATAAAAGGGACGCTGGCTGCAGGGGGTTTTACACTGACCCCATGTCACCCAGTTTATTGGGGGCGGGGGGCTGCCGGGGAGCCCCTTTAGGGAGTCTTTGCACTTTTGACAAGGGGGGTTTGCTGGTTTTTAAAATACAGGCGGCGGGAAATGGTTTTGTAAGCCATCTTCACCCCCCTGGGGGGGTTTGGGAGTAAAAATTTGGTATATTACTGAGACCCCGGGAAATTTTTGGGTTTCCCCCATAATTCATGTGGGAAAAACCTTGCCTTTAACAGGATTTTTCCCCCCCATCCCTTTCCTCCCCTTTAAAACACACACACACCCCACCAAAACCCAAAACCCCACAACACACAACACACAACACACACACACACACCAACCACACACCAAAAATTTTAGGGGGTTTTTTTATTTTTTTTTTTTGGTATTTTTTTATTTTTTTTGGGGGGGTTTTTTTTTTTTTTTTTTTTTTTTTTTTTGTTTTTTTTTTTTTTTTTTTTTTTTTTTTTTTTTTTTTTTTTTTTGGTTTTTTTTTTTTTTTTTTTTTTTTTTTTTTTTTATTTTTTTTTTTTTTTTTTTTTAATTTTTTTTTTTTTTTTTTTTTTTTTTTTTTTTTTTTTTTTTTTTTTAAATTTTTTTTTTTTCCCCGTATTTTCCAAAAAAATAATTTTTCACGTTTTTAATTTTCCTTCGGTTTTGGTTTTTTAAAGGCCAAAAAAACATAAAAGTTTTTTAAAAAAATTCGCCAAAATTTTTTGGGTTTGTTGCTTTTTTCCCAACCCCTGGCCCACAGAACCTTTTTAATTACTGGGTTTGTGGTTTTGGAGGGGGTTTTTTTTTTTGTGTGGTGAAATTTTTTTGGGAAATGGGGTTTTTATTTTTTTTTGTTTTTATTTATGAATTTTGAATAAACCTGCGGGGCCGGCAGCCCGGGCCCGGGGTTCTTGGAAAATGGGGCCCCAATTTAAAGCCTTTTAAGCGAACAAGGCCCCCTACACCCAAGGGGGACCCCCCCAGATCGGCCCGGGAAGGGGCGTGCCGTTTAAGGGGGCCCCCCCCTTTTTTTTTTTTTTAAAATTTTTTTCTTTAAAAAAAAAATTTTTTGGGTTGTTTTTGGGGTTTTTTTGGTTGGGGAAAATTTTTTTTTTTTAAATTTTGGGAAAAAAAAAAGGGCCCAAAATTTTGTTTTAAAACTATTTTAAATTTTTAAATTTTGTTTTATTTTTTGGGGTTTTTTATTTTAAAATTGTTTTTAAATTTTTTTTGGGATTTTTTTTTTTTAATTTGGGGTTTTTTATTTGTTGGTTTGTGTTTATTTTTTGTTTTTGGTTTTGTTTTAAAAGGAAAAAAGGTTTTTTGGGTTTTTTTTTTATTTTTTTTTAATTTTTTTTTTGTTTTTTTTTTTTTTTTTTTTTTGTTATTTTTTTGGGTAGATTTCGTTTTTACTTTACTCTTCGTGTTTTTTCGTTTTCCTGATCATTTAAATAACATCATTTTCACGTTACATTCTTTCAAATGCGTCTCTGTAAACGGCAACAAACATAGAGTGGAAAAATCTCGCCTAAATCTGGAAATCATGTATGACTTGCCCGAGACACTGTGCGCACAGACCTAATTAACTGGGTTCGTGGATTGTGGCAGGGCGTATCAGGCGGTGTCAGGCAGCAACAGGTACAGTGGTCCTTGTGGCTCCTGTGATACCTGTAATTAGCTGACTACAACCTCCGCGGGGCGGGCTCGCAGCGCGCGCCTGACCAGGTTAACTTGCAACATTATGGTGCAATCAGGGAAAGAACATTCTCGAACGCGAAGCTGCTACACGGCCAGTTGTGAGCCGCACAGTTTAGTCATGGCTTCCAATGGAGACGGACGTGCTTCGTTCACAGAGGAACAACTTCTTGTTATGGATGATCATATGCAATACCACAGGTGTATGGTGGAGTATATAAACAAAAGCAAATCAGGTGGGCGCTGTTTTTTTACCTTGTAAGCCAAAGAGGAGTATTGCTTTTTTGGAAGGTGGGGAGAAAGAAAAACAAGAACCAACCATTCAAGAACTACACAACTACCTTGAAAGCTTGTTGATTCAAGAAAGAGATTCAGAAAGAGATTTGGGTAATATTACTGAAAGAGATGTTGATGGCTTTGATAAGCTTTTGACTGTTAGTGAAATGATTCCATTTCTACAAATGGTGTTCTTTTACTAAAACTTAGCGAAAGAAAAAACCATCCATCATGCTCTGATTATGGGTCACTGCCTTAAAAAGGCACAAACAATGTTTCAAAGATCAAAAACAACTGAGACATGGCGTTCATTTTTACGAACAAACATGAATATTGATGACTCATATGCAAGAAAACTGATGCAGCTTCAAAGCATTTTTATCATTGTCCAAAATTTCACAACCTTGGCATCAGCATCAATGATTGTTTGCCAAACGAAGCCTGATCGCAAAGTACTTGCAGAAAAATAATGATTTTCGAAACTTCTGGCAAAATTAGATCGAGTTCTCTTAGTACACCTAACAGAACGGGGTGGGGTTTGTGGGTGGCGCCACTATTCCTACAAAAAGCTCCAAATGTTCAGCGACAGGTGTACTAACTGGCGATTAAGAGCTGCCAAAAATAGCTCTGCCAAAGCAGTATTTTACTTTTGAAAAAAAAACACACTAACTCTGCCAATGCCGGCCCCAAGCCTGGATGAAAAAAGAGGAGGGGTGCGGTATAAACTTTTTTTTGTGTGAGAAGGAAAGTATAATGAAACTCTTTGTTGTGGGAGGCGACCTGTGGTGAAGTCAGCCTTGCTATAAATAGCCGTTCATGTGTGAACGTCCTATTTTAGCAGCAATAGGGCTGCGGTAAAATCAGCCTTGCTGACTGCTACTATAAATAGCCGTTCATGTGTGAACGTCCTATTTTAGCAGCAATAGGGCTGCGGTAAAATCAGCCTTGCTGACTGGCTACTATAAATAGCCATTCATGTGTGAAGTCCTATTTAGCAGCAAGAGGTCATGAGAGGGAGGGAAAAAAAAACTTGTCAGCGCTCCAGCCATGGTCGGTCAAAGGTTACCTGCTGGCACTTCGATTCTATGACTTTGTATATAATGAAAATGACTTTTTTTGCTGGTTGTGGCTTCGTTGTTTTGCTACTGTGGTTACCCGCTTCATCTTCATCCGCTTCACCTTTTTGCTGGTTTAAGGCTGCCTTTTCAGGCGGCCGTGATAGAACTTTGAAGAGATCCTGTGATTATTGATTCAGGACTCTGATAAGTGCTTTTGGCGGCTGTCTCGAATTTACGTCGTTCAGTGTTAACACAAAAAGCCCTTCACTTTCCCACAAGCACCGTCCTGTCTATTGTGTGTGTGTGTTTGTTGTTTGTTGTTTTTTGTGTTTGTTTGTTTTTTTGGTGTGTGGTTTTGTCCCACCCCAGCATGCACCACCCCCCCACCCCCCCC
>JAFLJL010001000.1:0-17500 GCA_018398815.1 Conus ventricosus
GTGTGTGTGTGGTGTTGTTGTGTGTGTGTGTGTTGTGTGCGTGAATTGCGTTGGTGTGTATTTTTGTGTGCCATGTGTTTAGGGGGGGGGGGGGGTATTTTCTTTTGTCTTATTTTTTTTTATGGTTGTGGTGTTCTGAGAGAGAGAGAGAGATATTTGAGAATTTCAGTTACAATGAAGATTTTGTAATTTGGTCTTTATTGTTCCATTTCTGGATTTTTTTATGTTACTTACAAACTGTTAATGTTTCCCTTGGGTTTAATTTTCTTTTCTGATTTTTATGTCATTCAGAGTCATTGTGTTATTTTAGTTTTATCATTAACTAGAAGGTTTTTCTTTTTAAAATGTCAGTACATACAGTCGGTCAGTGTTATACATATTATTTTTTTTATACGACGTAACGGACATACGCACGCAAGCAACGCAAAGCACCCCCCCGTAACTCATTCAATGTTACGTACGTACTATGTAGTTACTGTGTATGTATAAATGTAAGTGTGTGTGTATTGTATCGTATGTTTGTCTGTACGGGATGTGTGTATGTACGTCTGTCTGTCTTGTTCTCTGTGTCTTGTTCAGTCTGAATGTATGTATGTATGAATGTCTGAATGTATGTATAGTATAATTAGTTTTTACGTCTTTCCACAGAAGTCATATTAGACGAGGGAAAAAAAACTGTGGGCCTGTGTTCGTGTGTTTATGTATATGTGTGTTGTTGTGTGTGATGTTGAGACAGAAGGACAGGACAGACAGACAGAAGACTCTGTGTTGGGAATGTGTTGTGTGAGAGGAAACGTTATAAATTACCAATCCTGACTCACTTTCGCCCTTCAAACCCAGTTTTCGGTGCGGAAAGTAAAAGAGACCCAGGATTGGCATTTATACGTTCTCTGACAAGTATAAGACTTCAAACTATGTTTTCCTAATCATTTTCGCGCATTAACAGTCATTTTCAATAACATCATTTTTGCGGCAGACGGTCATCAAACTGCCGAGGCTGGTGTAAGCTTTTTAATTGTTAGTTGCCGGCCTGCCTAAGGACTCGGCACTATCGATTAACTTTGTACTACCCGTGATGGGCCATGGCGGATTTTGAACCAACGCCAGCTTATTAAATTAAGTGCAGGGTTACCACGCAGCTCTGCCTCGTTCATTTCCATTGCGGTCGTTTTGAGTTGTGAAGTTGGTTATGTGTTTTTGGGACTTTTACAAAACTTTGGTTTGGATTGGGTCCCACTGTTATAGTAGTGTGGTCATCTTTTTTGCTTGTGTGGCGTCGTTAATATTTGATTATGTTTGTAAAAAAAATAATGGCAGCCGCTACAAACATTATATATTGTAGATAAATAAAATACAATTTTTTTTTTACATAAAAAATAGCAAAAACCCCCTCCCTGGCATGGCGACTGTTGATTTAATTTTTTCGCAGGCGGTCGTAACTTGTGTCGGCCATCTGCTTTAGGGGGGGGAAACCCCAGGAGTATGTTTGCCCTGGGGATTTTGGGTGTGGGTGGCTGGCCTCAGGTCTGGGAATGGCTTGGCACCGAGTCTTCATTCTGGATGGGAGTGAACTGAACCCCCAAGACTCTGTCTCACTCGAAACTCGAAAACTGGTTGCTGTGGACCCCAACTATTGAGGGAAGCCCAGCCCCAGACTCAGCAACTCCCCCAAACTCCGAAAGTGTGACGCCTGCGGTTGGCCACCCGACCACCCAATAGCGAGTAGTTGAAATATTCTTATATTTTAAGCTTACCTTTTTGTGGCTGGTGCAATCAAGTGTCAGGGGGGAGAACACTCCATTACTACTTTTCGTTGATGCTATCGATATATAGCTGCCGTGCGCGACCTCTAGACAGGTGGCCGTTGTGTGCGAGCCGCAAATGCGGCGTATGTGTTCTGTTTAAGCAGGCTAGTGCGCGGTAAGTTTTGTGTGTGGGTTAGTGTTGTAGCTGTGCGTTTGTGTGTAGTTGTGTGCCATGCTCTGCGGCGCTGGTGTGTGTGTGTAGTGATGTGTGTGCGCACGCGTACGTATTGGTGTGTGTGGGTGTGTTTTGCACGAAACGGCCAAGGCCTACGCTCAACCTGCTACCGATTCGTGGCTGTTTGGTGCTGCTTTAAGCTGAAAACACCAACCGTACAATCAGACCGAAAGTTAATAAAGCTCTGATACACACCACAACACACCCACACACATACACACGGCGTTTTGCTCGCCGCTTTGCCGTTTATAATTATATCTCCTGTCAAAAACTTTCGTCAACTCATCTCACCTGCTGTTCTCTTTCTCTCTCTTCTTTCTGCGTGTGTGGGTTTGGCTCTGGCTGGCCCCATAGTACGTAATCGTTAGTGCGCCAGGTTCCTATTTAACCATGATCCGCCCGGGGGCCCGCCGTACATGTTACTTGGTGTGGGCATGTGTGTGTGTGTGTGTGGAAGTGTGTGCGCGTACGTATGTGTGTGTGTGTGTGTGTGTTGTGGGTGTGCATGCCGCGCGCGCGTGTGTGTTTTGTTCTTTGATTTAAACGTTTTTCCAATTTATAGTGATATTAGAGACCGGTGTACCGCGGCGTGTGTATGTGTGTGTGTGGTAGTGATGGACACACTGTCCACCCAGCGCGACAAAACAAGGGCTTACACTAATGAGACGCAGCCAAGTTCATAATAGGCACTGAAAAGTAACTCGTTCTACATCCCAAAGGACTAGTTACAGCGGCTTATTTCCCTTAGACCTTTTTATGGGAAGTGTATCTGTTTACCACTTTTTGAACGACTTGTGTGGTAAGGATAATTAAGTACCTTTAAGTTTTTTTTACTTAAGTTACCTTCTAAGTGAGAAGATTTTAATTAAGCCACCCAAGTCTTAACCAGTCACTTCCAAGTTTTTAATTAAGTCACTCTAAATTATTAATTTAAGTCATCTTAAGAACTTAATTAAGTTTTTAATTAAGGCACCAAGTCTTAATTAGTTTTTAATTAAGTTCTTGATCAAGTTCTTATAAGTTCTTGATTAAGTCATCCTCTAAGTACAACAAGTTCTTTATTTAAGGTTTATCATATAATTATCTTCAAAAAATACAATCTTTTTTTTTTATCTTAAATAGCAGATGTGTAATATAGTACACACTACGCCTCAAAAACAAACGCGTCATCGTTGAGGGATGTGGTCTTGCGCAGCGTTTCTCTGCATTGATCTAATGAAGTTCTAACATCCTAAGCAAACCGCATGATTTCTGGTCTATGGAATGTTTTTTATAGACTCCATGTCTTTTATTTAATTGGTCTTTATCAATTTAATAATACGCCTGATCTATTTCTTTAAAAAAATTTTAAAAATATTATTGCATTATAAATGGATTCAAAATGGATGCTTTTGTGTTGGCGGTTTATGGGAGAGAAGGATTTGTAATTTAACGGGTTCAGGATTTTTTGATTGTTTTGTTTCTGCTGCCATTGTGTATCTATTTTATAACCGTAATAAAACTTCCCCAACAGCAGCAATGGCCTGCCAAAAAATGGCAAAGGTTTTTTTTAAGTTCATTATTCCATGAAGGACTTTGGGGCCCTTGTATCACATGGAGTTTTTTAGTGGCATTGAATCAACTATTTCTGGCGCTGGCGGTGTTATGTTTTCATGATGGAGTTACTATTCTGTAACCATTAATTTTTTATGTCCTGTTCCCACTCTGCTAATTTTTTTCCTGCTTTAACACGCCCAGGATGAGGATGCTTTTTCACTGGTCCCCCACTGGTTCAGTGTTTCTGGATTCTGCTGAATTTTTCTGGCCTTGGTTTACTTTTCTCCACCTGATTCAATGTTTCTGGTTCTGTGATTTTCCCAGCTAGTTCATTTTGCAGGGAAAAAACAAAATCTATTTGATTAAAAGTTATTAAATCCCATGATTATAATGGGGCGATAACAATGTTCAAATCTGAGTATAGTAACACCTAGAGACTCTAATGACTTTGATTTAAAAATGGAATTCTTGCGTTAGATTTCATACGTAAGATCTTCGTTCAGAATCAATGGGGGGCAAAAAATCTACTGACTTGTTTTAGTGTACAAACTATAGAACCGTTTTGCCCACGCTTTTACATTCTCGACCCCAACTGAGCCTCATACCTGTTATGCGACTTTATAATGTTTTATGAGAGCCCCCCCCTTGTTGAATCTGGTTCTATGCTGAATTCAGTCCGAGGCACTGTTTTTGTTTTCCACATGCTGCCAAAGAATACAGCCTTTCTTTTTGGGCATAATAGCGATCATCAACTTGGTCAGTCATAGAAGTTCGGGAAGTTTTTTAGGCCGCCCTTGTAGCTGTAGTAGATCATCACCTGTTCATGTTTTTGATTAAATTATTAATTATTTTTATTTTAAAAAAATGAGCACCGAAAAAACTGTTACCAACCTTGTATTACCATTCTGCTGTTATTGGAGGTCTAAGTGTAGGATATCAATGCTGGTTAAAAAGCTTGTTAAAGAATTAAACCAGCAGATCTTGGCAAGACTAGCTTTGGAGGATTTCAGCAAAGATGATTGCTATCAGTGCAGCTTCGGTTTGCCACGGAAAGATTTTCTAGTCAAGAAGGAATAATTCCAGACAGTATAAATATGTAAATAAAAATACATTATAAAAAAAATGGCTTCACTCGTAATGATGATAGGTGGTGGCGCTTGTGGTGGAAATGCGCTTGATATTTAGCGGAAGGTAATTTCGCATTTAGTAAAACTACGGTGGGAGTGGATGACGGCGAGAGAAAAAGACATAACAAAGCTATGGGAGCAACTAGCAGCTGCCAAAGCGGGCCTATGAAAAGCAGAGACTTGAGCAGTTAGATTTTATTAATGACAACACTTGAAAAAACATGGGGCATGCAACTTACATATTTAAAAGTGTAGATCAAGCAATAAAACAATATTATCTAGTAAACAGGCAAAACCGTGTTCCAGGCATTGCCCCCCCACCCAAAATTCAGTGATTTTATCAACCATTCAGAAAAAAACAAAAGATGCAAGAATCGCCGGTTTTATTGCTTTGTATGACCGTCGTGTATTTTGTTGCACATGATATTGGGCTGAATATAAATGAACAAATCTATATTCGCCCAAAAGGATATTGGATGGGTTATCACAGCAATACAAAACTAAAGCCCCAAGCAGGCAGGATAGTCAGTGAACAAACAGCAAGGAAAATGGATATCTAACAGCCAATTTGCGCCCAAAAAAATAATTTATTTACCTGCCCTAGACGAATACTGAGGCCGCACTTTGTGAAACACAACTCCAAAACGACATCACATGGGATCTTCTATATTACCCTCTGCTTTAGGATCAGGCGAAAAAAAAAAAGTTTAAAGTACGCATCACAGTCATTGACATGGCTTTCAAGATCCAAAGATGCGGGAAAAAAACCATTAACACAAAAGAGTGCTTCTGCTGTTGCTGTTGCCCTACATTGATATATCAACGAGGCTTTAACTTATCCTCCGCATGATTTCAAGTTGATGATGGAAAAGAAATTAAAGGAAAGTGAATCAATTATTGTTGGAAACATAGAGTTACCATTAAAGAGGCTTTCCAGGGTTCTCATAGGTGAATCACAGGCTTTTAGTCGAAAACTTTAACAAACACGTTAGCTGAAAGACTTTTCTCCTACCAGTATCACAGAGAGCTGATTGACAATTCTCGCAACACAGAATGGGGTTAGAAGACTGCCCTCAGTTTTGCGCGCAATGAATAATAAAGAATTTAAAGGGCTAATGCCAGTACAAGCAATCAAAAGAAAAACAATAAATGTTGTGAAGGAGAGTCTTCATCCAGCAAACTATTACCATTTGGATTGAAAGTAAGGTACCTTTATTTACGGGGGAAGCAGAAGGGGACACTCGCATCAGGGCAACGATCCAATTTGGAGTGTTGACCGTACGAATAAAAAGAATTGTAAAAATGAATCCGCCCGTGTATTATTTACGAGAAAACTGACACAACAAAACAGCCAGCCCTCAAAGATCTTTTGTGAAAGAAGAACTGCAGATAATTCCGCCAGACACAGTTTCGCTTTAAATTAATTTACGGTTCTCCAGTCCCCAATTGCATATGAAAACTCTGGATTAACAAACACCGTTTTGTGTTTTGTTCTATCTAATGACTTCTTTGTTACAACTGTTGTGTTGATCTCATGTAGATTAGATCGCAGTTTTACGTTGTCATGATGAAAAGTCTTATTGCCAAACAATGCTTCTTTGTAGTTGTCATGTGATATGTTTGACTGCACAAACGCTGCGAGATATTCCTTTGCTTTCTTAATGATTTTCTCCTGGCTCAAAAATACTGTACATTTTTTACCTTAAACCAACAAATCCTTGATCACCTTTCCAGATAAATTCATCCTTCATCTTTCCTAAAACCTTCTTGTTAGTAATTGAATGCAAAGGCGAATCTTTAGGATAATCGGACGTGTCATACCATCCTGCATGCCTTTAGCCACTTCTATTCTATGTCTTTATAGATGTCTTCAGTAGGGATATCTATAACAAAACTATCTGTATCTGTGTAAAGCACTTGGACTCAGGATACGGGGCTTAAAGTAGTCATAAAGAAACTCTAACATCAAAAGCTTTGATAATTCTAAAACAGTAAACCAATAAATACAGGTTTGTCTAATTTGACTTTCTTTTTTTTCATCATTATGCCAAAAAGGTGATCATGAAATTTTCTGAAGTCCTGTAATTTGGTTTTGAAGTCAGCTTAATTGCTTCGTTCTCTTTGGTGACCAATCTAACATCTTTGCGCTTGTGCGGATTCTCCATAGTCTTTCCAAAAACAGCTGTTGTTCATCAGCTTAAAAAGTCTTTTTCTGAAGCATCTGTGGATTTAGTTCTGAGATCAGTGTTCTTCATGATGTATGGTTTCATGAACTGTTCTTGATCAAAAGCAATTATACGATGAACAGCTGTCAACTTCAAACCATGTCTTAAATAAAATTGTAGAAGTCTGTAATGACAGACATAATTTTTTTTGCCTCGAAGATTAGGCACAGTTTAGGTGGTTCTCTTGGATCATCTTTAGACTTTCTGCTGCTAATGGGTAGTCATTATGCAGGTCATGGAGTTCCTGAGGATATTCTAAGTCAACTTCTAGAATAAAACCACGCTGTTGATCAGGCGTTAAATGCCAACACTTTAATGCCTTTTGATATTATTCGGATCGCCGCTCCCGTGTACATTTTAAAGTTACGTAATGGAAGTGATTGCGCCATTGCCCATCCATACAGATTGTTTGCATCTAAATACATGAGATAGTTAGACTTTTACTTGGATATAGTCGTCCAAGTATTTGTTGTTTGCTTTACAGTAATGATGCGATGCCATACTAATTCCTCCACGCAATCGTTTTCATCATCTGAAGCATTGGTAATCTGACAATAAATCAATTTGTACTCAGTAAACTTTAAGAAAGCGTCCCAGCTCATCCGGGCGCAGAAATGTAATGCGCGGGATCCAGGCTATAATGTTTCATGCAGGTCTTTCTGTAATTTTCAAAGACGTCCGCCAACAAACATGTATCAGCCCTTAATATGAATCATGATAGTCTCCCATTGTTTACACTCTAACTTCTGCCACGCATCTTGAGCTTGCTGGTAATCAGAATCACTAATGTCCTTTCCTCTGAGACTAGAAAAGAACGCGCCTTTAGGATGAAGTGTGTCTTCATCAAACCTTTCCCAACTGTTCATGTACTCATAAGGGTAAACGCCCTTTCTAACGAGAGTTGGGTCAAAATATTTCTTCGTTATTGGGCAGGGACTTTAAGGACATAGCCAGTGATTCTAATGAACCCATCATGTGTTGCATAGAGTCATAAAAAGACATGTTATTTAAAGTGAAACACATGTACTTTTTGATGACTGTGCAATGCATGACACCCTGAAGGCATCGTCACTGTTTCATTATAAGATGAGAGTCGTAACCTCGCAAGTTGTGAAAGAGATGGGCAGCTTCCATGTCTTAGGTTTCAAACTTTAGTTGAAGATTGCATTTACTGTGCGCTGCTCCTCTGAACTTTCCGCTAATGTGATCATGGTCTCTTACTGTCGGATTCTCTGCGTCTGATGAGAGACCTAAACCGCAAATCCAACAATGTGTGGCTGAGTCATACTGTTGTTGGTCTTCACGTGTCATTATGATTTCAGATAAATTCAGATTATTAGAAACATTCATTACGCACTTTCTGCATGCGTTCTAAGAAGTATTCTGCAGCATCTGGGCCTCTATACATTCTGGTGCTGAATGGGCGCCATCCGACCTGACAACAATGAAGGCAATGAACAAATCTGATGATTACTCATTAAGACTGTTTTTCGAAGTTTTTGTGGCGCTGGCCCTTCATAAGGAACAATGAGTGATTCGAAGTCTGCGTAAACAACATATGGAGAATTTTGCATCCGTTTCCAGTTCTTAAAACTAACTTTAGATCCAGGAGGGGGCGTAATTAGTTCTGTATTACAGTCTACAGAACTTTTACAATGTTTCTTATGTTCGCTCGCGGCTTGAACAGATGGCATTCTTGTTAAACATTTTCTACAGAATTCTTGTTTGCCATGATCTTTTGAAGTATGCTGCATTAGTCTACTCATTGTTCGTATTAATGTGTAATGCGGTAGCCCTGTTGGCGAAGACATTAGGAGTAAGTCAACATGATTTTTGTCTGGTTCGCCTATTGTTGGGCTGTTCTTGGATACTTTAATTGGCACCAAAATTTTTGGTTTCTCATCCCTTTGGGGTTTTAAAATTAAAGTTTTTTGGTGTTTTGTTCTTCAAAGATAAATTTTGGTTTCTACACATAACAGGAAAGGAATTCCATTGAAGTTAAAAATTTTTGGGGCGAAATTGCCGATATTTGGGTATTTCTCTTGCGTGTTCGCGGACATGTTTGCAGCCTTGCAAGAACACACCACATAAAATTTTTGGGTGGGTCTAAATTTCCCTTTAAATTTTTAAAAACCCTGCTCTCTTTAAAAAACCAAACTCTCGGGGTTTAGGGGAATGTAAGCCTTCCCTAAAATTTGGGTGCATATTTTGCCTGTTTTAATCTAATTCAAAGACTTGCCCTCTAAACCCCCCAAGAGCCTCTCTTTTTTGCTTCTTCGGGGGCGCGTCAAACTGTGAAAGCAGTTCGTCTCCCCAACCCGGGTTTTTAATTTCATTAGAGAAAAAATAGTCTGTGTTTAGTTGGCCCCGGACTTCTAGATTTTCTTCTTTTATTGTTATATGGGTCGTTTTAAAAAAGCAAACCCATTATTTTTTGGGCGGGGTCTTTTTGTTAGTTTGCCTGGAACTGAGAAATACCCATGAACAACACTTCCCCTGTACTTTGGGGGGTCAATGATTTTCTAAATAAAATATCTTCATTGCTCTTGTTTAAACGCTCTCTCTCAAGCTTTCCCTTTTCAAAAAATTTTTTTTGGGGCCCTTTCATATATCTTAGCCATGCTGTCTTTTTTTTTCAAAGGGCCAAAAATATTTTTTTAAAATTAAAAAAAATAAAAACGGCTTAATCGGGAATTCAATATCAACGTTTTTTGTGCTTGGATTTCAAAAAACTAAATTTAAAACGCCCTTTGGCATTTTTTTAATGTGAGCTGTTTAAAAAGGGGGAGTTAATGTCTTTTTTTTTTTTTTTTTTAAGCATTCCTTTTTTATCTGCTCGGCGTCTGGTTGTTGGGGGAAAAATTTGGGTCCTTGCCTTTTTTTGGGAAGATAAAAATTTTTGGTCTTTTGTAGTCATTAAAAATTCGGCCTGAAAACGTTTAAAATTTTCTTCACCCGGGGTTTTTGAGTCAACAGCGCTTTTTTTTTTGTCAGTTTAAACAAAACTAATTTTTAGCGTTATTGTTGAACCTTTGTGTGGGTTTTTGGGATTTTTATTTTTTAATTTTTGCCAGCCCCACTTACGCAAAGGGAAACACGGGCCCAAGAGCAAAAGGAAAAACCCCTAGGGGTTTAAAGCTGCGGGTGCGCCTATGCCCGTTGCTAAGGGGCCCAACACTTTTCCCTGTGTAGAGCGCTTATGTCGAGGGCCCAGTATTAACATATGTAACAGCATTACAGGCTGCAAAAATTACCTTCGTTTGGTTTTGCTGTATTTGAAAGGCCCGCTCTAGTTTTTGTTGCTTTTGGTTTTAATTTTGGTTAATCTAAAAGGTTTTTTATGTTAGGGGTTTCTACTTTTCTTTTTTCGTTTGGGGACTCTTTGGGGCTGTAGGTACTTTTGGTAAAACCCGAACAGAAATGCTTTTTTAAAAAAAAAAATAATTTAGTTTATACTCTTTTAATTGTTATCTCCATTTTTTCAGGGCATTATATTAAAAAAAAAATTTTACATTAAAAACGGTTTTTTTGGTTCTTCTTCTTTATCAATTTTGAATGTTTTTTTTGTCCTCCAAATTCCCCCCCCTTTCCATGAAAATGATTTCCTCTGTTGACCTTGGTCAAACCATAAACCGTATTTTGTTGTTAAATAATCATCAAGCCCAAAAATTGTTAAGGTTTTTAAATTTTTTAGAACAAGGTCAACTGTTGGACTTTACACCTCCCGCCCCCCAAAAAAGTTTTCTTTTTTCATCAAAAAGCTGTTTGGGGTTTTAAACCCGCTAGCGTAGTTTTTGGGTTTGGATACCCTTTAATCGAACATTGCCTTTCGTTAAATTTTTGGGTTAAAAAAATTTTCACTTGCTCTTTTGAACGGTTTTTTTTCACCACACAAAAAAATACCCCTTTTAAACGATCTTGCTGCGACGCCTAAAAATAAAATTTAATATAGTGGTTTTGCCCTGTTCTGGGGTTTGTTGTATGATGAATCACTCTGTCGTAATATATTACTAATTTTTCCCTGATATTTTTGCTCAAAAACAGCTTGCTAAATTTATGGTTGCCCAACAACGGCAAACTTAACGAGTTTTTCAGAAATTTCTGTACTTTGCTTCGGTGTCTGATGATTTGAAAGCGTTTTTTATTCATTAAAAGTTAGTTCATATGGGCAAACCGTCTTTTAAAGCCCCCTTGAAAATTGGTGCATGCGCTTTTAACCAACTCAAAAACTAAGGGAATTTGGAAAAAAACGATTTCCATACGCAAAAAATTTTCGGCTGCAATTTTTTTGCCGTCTTTTGTATCTTCAGCGGGCCTTTTTATGCTTTTGCGGGTTCTTCATTTTCGATTCCTTGAAACGCAAGTCAGCCCTTTCATTCCGGTTAGCCATAGATCGAATAGGGTTTAAAAAAATTTTCTGCCCTTGTGTTTAAAAAAAAATATTTTTGCCCCCCCAAGTTTTTTAGAAAAATTTTTTAACGGATTGCCCCCCCCAAATTCTGTACAAAAAATGTCCTGTTTTTGGGGCTGTTGTGGAAAAAAGTTCTATTTGAAAGTTTAAAAACGCCCCAGTGCCCGGCACAACAATTCATCTCCCCCTAGGTCGGGAAATTTTCAGTAAAAATTTGACTGCAACAAAAGTAGAAAGGGTTATTTTGGGAAAAAATTTTTTCCGTTTATTTCCTTCACGCCCCAAAGGGGGTTTTAGGAAATTTTTTACGGGTTAAGAAACGAGCCATGTGCTTGTGACATTTTTTAAAGCAAAATAAAAAGTTAATTTTTTAAAAACCTGGCGGGAATTGAAGATGAAGAAGATTATGATGTTTTTGACCCTGGAGACGACATGAGTGAAATGATCCCTTTGACACAGCATCGCTCAACGCTCTCATTGCGGCGTGAATTAACAGAAAGTAAGGCCAAATCATTGTACCAAAGTTTAGGTCAAGAACCCCCCGAATTTATAGACCCTAATGATTTTGAAGTAAAAGATGACCATTTGTTTGTGAAAAACGATCGAGGAGAACTTGTTCAGCTTACAACTAAAAAAGACCCATCAAAGTTTTTAGCCGTGGGTTCAATTAGAAATAGACTCCCTGCGAGCGTACAAAATCGCCTTGGCATTGCTAGACCAAAATTAGATAGGGATGCAGTTGCTAAACTTCAAAACACACTGCAAGAACTCCCGACAGATAACCAAATGCAAAACATGGAACTTAAAGAATTAAATCAATCAGCAGGTGAAGTAATAAATGTAATAGAAGCAGAATCCAGTTTTCAGAAGAAACAGCGTTAAAGACTATACACGACTCACCGCTACCCATGCGAGAACTAATGGCCCTTGATCATGCTTTGAGAAGCATCAAAGGCGAATTAACAAACAATTTAGCAAAACTAGGTGAACTAGATGGGCATATAAAAAGAGAAAAAGAAAAACTCGTTGAGGCTGATGACGCCAACTTAGGGCATGATATTAAAGAAAGAAAACCCAAAGACTAAAAGATCTTGAACAAGAAAGATCAGCAAGACTAGAAGTGACGACTACTAACCGAGACCAATTACGAACTCAAGTGAATAAATAAGAGAAACTATCGAAAAAATTTTATATGAAGACGCAACGCTAGCAGAACGAAAAAGAACATTGTTTAGAGAGCAGGGAGTCACATTGGCAAGCGTTATAACGGCCTTAGGATTTGCAATAAGTACACTGGTGATGGCTATTACAGGCGGCGGTGGAGGTCAAAGTTCATTACCTCCGCCGCCATCGCCTCCATCCCGCCTGATAATCATGGGTAAAAAAACAGCTTGATCATCTTGCAAGTTTATTAAAAAATTAGCTGGTAAAGCCGTGAACGCTTTACCAGGAATATTGGGGAGTATGTCAGCTGGCTTTTGTCTACTGCAAGCAAAGTAGTTGGCTTTATGGCCGAGCACTTATGGACATTAGTTCTCGTAATAGTTGGGTTACTATTTAGTAAGATAAAGACCAAGTAATCCTATGCCAGTTAATCCAAGAACAAGCGCTGTCTTTCATATTCATGGTCATCGCGAACAGAGTCCGCGAGCTTTGCTGAGTCTTCAATGGCTTTGGGGTTTGGACTTCGGGGATTAGATGACTTAATCTTGGGTGTTCTTTATTGTTTGTAATATACTGGCCCAGATTTTATGTCGTTTTTGCCAACCTTCTGTTCATTGCCTGCTATAAGAATTTCATTATTATAGTTTATTATTGTACCTATCTGGAGTCTGAGGTCAGAAGGCAGCATGTATAAACCAGTGCCAACAGCAAAGTCTACTTTCGATCTTGCGTATTGTAAAACATTTTGGTACCTTTTAATACTTGAAGGTAAATCAACTGTAGAATTAATGGCGTCCTCTAAATTTGCCAAGAACTGTTTTTGTGCATCAAAGCCAGTAGAAGGATCAGTAATGCTCGATCTTGCCTGTGCTTGCGAGCCTAGCAAACACCAAACGTAAGTACGAATAGAGTCGTTTATTCGTTCTATTCCTGCTCTAGTTAGGCCCTTAGAAGTGTCTAAGATAAATGTTGTCCATGCTGTTTTATGCTCTTGCTGTAGTGACCCAGGCTCAACAGTTGTGCCAAAAAAGAAAGATTTGAAAGGAGGATGCCAGTCATAGTTATACTTTCTGTGCGTGCCCCGAAAATAAAGGTCGCCTAGGCCATGATTATGATCCAACTTTTGTCTAAAGCCTGTCTTGATGTTAATATTGAATTCGTTACAAATCCTTTCAAAAGCCTTCATGTCTATTCTGTTGCTGAGTGGATTAAATGGTTTGTCATTTGGCAATGGCGCTTGCAATTCAGTCAAAATACGTCTAAAGGTGTAATAGAAATGAAATCTGTACACTGACCTCACCAAGGATCATGGTGATTTAAATGATCAGCATACGACACTCCACACCCAGTTGATGCGCAAAACACAGCAAAGTTTAAACTGGTTCTGATAAAACTGCATCGGATGACTAAACCACGCTTTCTTGATGTGGTCGTTTTCAATAGGGGGGTTAAGATAGCTCTTCAATGGAGTACTCACCTTTTTATGAAAAGAGGCAGTCTGGGTCACAGCAATGTCAAGAGTATCAGTTGCTATATTTTTAAGATTGTAGTGCGGCCCAACAGAATATTTTGCGCCAGTATATTTGAATGCACTCATTTTTATTCTGTTTTAAAAAAATGTTTGTAACAATAACAACCCAAGACCGTCCTTCGTTTTAGAACATGCTGTGAAAACAAATGCGGAGCCAAAATGGTTGCGCTTCATGAAATATTTTACAAAGTTGTATGGTTTAATATAAGTGAATCAAAGAAGAATAATAAGATTCAAAAAATTGACAAAACAGGGGCCAAAGTTAGCCAGTTAACAATACCTGATGGTTATTACGGGTTTTGCTCACTAAAAGAAGCAATGAGTAACTTCGACATTACTCTCAACTTAACAATGCGAATCTAAAAACAATGTTAACATTCAAGCCTGAAGAAGAAGTAGGTTACTATTTTGATAAAGAATAGCTGAAATGTTAGGCTTTACAGCTAACAATTATAAATTTAGAGTTACACCAACCAAAACTACTTATGGAGGGGAAAGCCCCGCTCGATCTGCATTACATTCATTACTCTATGTTCATTTGGATGAGCTGAGCACTGATGAAAACTTATATGACGGAAGGCCCTCAACTGTTTTAAGAGCTCTTCCATCAGGGAAAGCTGCATATTGCGATTATGAAATTATACAATTCCCTAATTTACAGTTTAAAAGATTAGTTTGTGGGAGGGTTGAATCATTTAATATAAAAATCAAAGACAAAGCGGGGAAAGTTGTAAAATGTGATAACCTGCACATTGTTTTGGAAATAAAATAATACGTTACTAAAAAATAATGTCGCGTGGGCCAGAAGAATCGGGAGTTACATTAGCGCCTGTGAGGTGTATAACCTTAGAATTAAAAGACCTTGCAGACGTTGCGGACTTTGAACAGAACGGTGAGATAGGCGCTTTGTATGGTTTTGAGTACACTAAAGATGGTGATTATAAACGCAAAGAGGTTGGAGACAGCAAAAAGTTTCCTAAAACTAGAACAACTGCGCAATCTAGAGGCAAATAATGTTGGCCAGTATGAATATAAAATAGTTCGAAAACCTGACCTCAAATGGCACTTAGAACCATATTTAGAATGGGACATAAAATTTGAATTCATAAGCCCATTTACATATTTTAGCCGTCAAAAAAAGTTTCAGAAAAGCATTCAACTCTGGCCTTTACATGTAAGTCTTATGCCAGACGCACATATCGGAAAGAAATTGAAATAACGCCGTATGGAAAAAGCAGTACATCCTCCACAGAAAGAAACAGTTGTAAAAAAAGCTTCTACAAAATTACAGTTCTTTCCAAGCAGAAAATTAGGAGACACGTTCACAATGATATTTGAAATTTCTGTCTTTAAAGATGTGGAGAGGGATGGGGTTGTGGGCGTTAGTGATGACCTTATAAAAGGAATTAATATTAGCTGGCAAAACTTAGACGTTAAACGCCTTAACGTTGTTGTCGTCGTTCTTCACAATGGCGAGGATATTAAGATCATAACAACAAGCAACAAAATCAATGTTGACTTAAATAGAAACAATCTTACAGAACTAAATTGGATTAATCTTACACATTTAGGCCTCATAGGGTTTTATTATACTGAACAAGTTTTGACGGAGAGTATGATAAAAATAATAACTGGATTAGATTAAACTCTGTTATAAACTATGAGCAGTTAAACTTTATGACAAAAACTCCTCATTGCTCATTGATTTGTGGCAGACTGGTTGTGGAAAAACATATTTATCCTCGACCTGTTACAAACAGTTTATCGTTATAATTTTAATCATATTGTGGTTTTCTGTCCAACACTTAAATGGAACAAAGCATATCATGATAGAAGGTTTATATGGGCAGATGATGACATATATTTAGTTAATCCTAGCAATAAACTGAGTGAGTGTTTAGAACAGTTTTATAGACTGTTTGAAGGACGCAAACATATTTATTATAGATGACTGTTCAGCAGAAAGAGACATAGTTAAAAAGAGAAACACTTTGTCGAAACTAGCTTTCAGCGGAAGACATGCTGGGATAAGTGTGTGGATTTTATGCCAGAAATATAACTCGGTTTTAAAAGACTTTAGAGAACAGTTAAAGACTGTAGTTTTATTTCACATGAAAGACAGAGACTCATTGAAGAATGTTTGCGCGAAAATGATGTTATTGAAAATGACCAGGAAAAACATAGGATTAAACAAAAACTGAAATCTGAAAAGTTTAGTAAATTAGTATTGAAAACAGATAACCCTGCACAGTATGTTTGTTTGTAGATAATCGTTATTTTTTGGTTATTGAAGTCTTACTTGTCAGAGACAGGAAACCCTTTATTCTGGGCCACTTTCGCCCGAAACTGGTTGAGGGCGAAGGTGGCCCAGATGAAGGTTTTCCTGTTCTCTAGTCCTTCATGCTTCCGCTGACTGTCTAGTGTTTTCAATCCAGTATGAGAACGGTTGAGTCTGGCAATGTTGGCTGTATATCTTATTAAATGTCATCCACTTGGAAGATATTTTTAACTCTTCCACCGCCCCACCCCCTCGTCACTGCCTCCCTTCCCCTAACAGGTGTGTGTGTGTGTGTGTGTGTGTGTGTGTGTGTGTGTGTGTGTGTGTGTGTGTGTGTGTGTGTGTGTGTGTGTGTGTTCTTCTCCAATTTGCAATTTTTGAAATGTTAAAATCTTATTCTAGGCAAAAACTATATCAGTATGGTTCGGCGTCTAATTTGCACGTTGAGCAAGGCTTTTTCATCCCCCACCACTCTCTTCCTCCCTCTTCTCCCTTCCCATACACACTCATAGCTGTTCGACTCTTACGAGTAATATGTCAGCCAGTTCCATACTTTAATGATCCTTGATTACCATGTATTGGATAACATGTAATCACACAGAATTGGTGTTTCTGATACCAGTATTATGGGCTCTTAGTGTGCGCGCGCGCCGCGCGCGCGCGTGTGTGTGTGTGTGTGTGTGTGTGTGTGTGCGTGTGTGTGTGTGTGTGTGTGTGTGTGTGTGTGGTGTGTGTGTGTGTGTGTGTGTGTGTGTGTGTGTGTGTGTTGTGTGTGTGCTTATGTTTGTGTATGTAGAAATTATCTCGTCTATAGCCATATTGCTTTGATGTTTGTGGACGAACGAACGAACGACGAAGTTTAATTGATGTTAGGCTGTAATACCATTAAGCAATCGACGCGATGGACAACAACAAAACGCGACTCAATTTCGATTTCATTAACATGGAAACCACAGCAATGTCCTTTTCTTTCATCTTTACATGATGAATTTGAGAACGAGAACATGTCACTGGTATTCACTGTCAGTTCTGTAGACGACGGTTCACCCCAGGTAAACTGGATCAGTCCGTGGACAGCGTGCAGGCGCCATAGAGCACATGCTTGGGTCTCTGCATGCTTCGTGTTGCCGCTGCGTCTTCTTTCCGAAGGTAGGCCAATTTAACACATTCCTCGATGACATGTGTCTTTCTTCCTGTTGTCAAAACGAATAAGCAGTTGTCTTCCGAACACGATCGCAGGAAATTCTA
>JAFLJL010001000.1:27500-43934 GCA_018398815.1 Conus ventricosus
GAACAGTGTGACACGACAAAACGGTGTGTTAAACAGCAGTGTGACACGGCAACACGGTGTGTTAAACTAACAGTGTGACACGACAACACAGTGTGTTAAACAGCAGTGTGACATGACAACACGGTGTGTTAAACAGCAGTGTGACACGACAACACGGTGTGTTAAACAGCAGTGTGACACGACAACACGGTGTGTTTAAACAGCAGTGTGACTACGACAACACGGTGTGTTAAACACTGACACGACAACACGGTGTGTTAAACACTGACACGACAACACGGTGTGTTTAAACAGCAGTGTGACATGACAACACGGTGTGTTAAACACTGACACGACAACACGGTGTGTTAAACACTGACACGACAACACGGTGTGTTAAACAGCAGTGTGACATGACAACACGGTGTGTTAAACACTGACACGACAACACGGTGTGTTAAACACTGACACGACAACACGGTGTGTTAAACAGCAGTGTGGCACGACAACACGGTGTGTTAAACAGCAGTGTGACACGGCAACACGGTGTGTTTAAACACTGTGACATGACAACACGGTGTGCTAAACAGCAGTGTGACACGACAACACGGTGTGTTAAACAGCAGCATGACATGACAACACGGTGTGTTAAACAGCAGTGTGACACGGCAACACGGTGTGTTAAACAGCAGTGTGACAGGGGAACACGGTGTGTTAAACGAACAGTGTGACACGACAACATGGTGTGTTAAACAGCAGCATGACACGACAACACGGTGTGTTAAACACTGTGACATGACAACACGGTTGTGTTAAACAGCAGTGTGACACGACAACACGGTGTGTTAAACAGCAGCATGACATGACAACACGGTGTGTTAAACAGCAGTGTGACACGGCAACACGGTGTGTTAAACAGCAGTGTGACAGGGGAACACGGTGTGTTAAACGAACAGTGTGACACGACAACATGGTGTGTTAAACAGCAGCATGACACGACAACACGGTGTGTTAAAGTAATGGTGCCACATGACAACACGGTGTGTTAAACGAACAGTGTGACAGGGGAACACGGTGTGTTAAACGAACAGTGTGACACGACAACACAGTGTGTTTAAACAGCAGCATGACACGACAACATGGTGTGTTAAAGGAATGGTGCCACATGACAACACGGTTGTGTTAAACGAACAGTGTGACAGGGGAACACGGTGTGTTAAACGAACAGTGTGACACGACAACACAGTGTGTTAAACAGCACTGTGACACGGGAACGTGGTGTGTCAAACGATGAGTGTGTTATTTGAAGGTGCATTAAAGGATAAGTTCGATTTGGTGTGCCAAATGAGCAGTGTGACATATGAACAAAGAATGTGATACACGAACAAAGACTGTGAGACAGGAACAAAGACTGACACAAGCAGACAGGAACAAAGACTGTGAGACAGGAACAAAGACTGTGAGACAGGAACAAAGAAAAGAACAAAGACTGTGAGACAGGAACAAAGACTGTGAAACAGGAACAAAGACTGTGAGACAGGAACAAAGACTCGAGACAGGAACAAAGACTGGACCAATGACTGTGAGAAGACACAAAGACTTGAGACAGAAACAAAGACTGTGAGACAGGAACAAAAACTGTGAGACAGGACCAAAGACTGGAACAATGACTGTGAGACAGGAACAAAGACAGGAACAAAGACTGTGAGACAGGAACAAAGACTGTGAGACAGGAACAAAGACTGGAACAAAGACTGTGAGACCGGAACAAAGACCGTGAGACAGGAACAAAGACTTGAGACAGGAACAAAGACAGGAACAAAGACTGTGAGACCGGAACAAAGACTGTGAGACCGGAACAAAGACTGTGAGACAGGAACAAAGGCAGAAACAAAGACTGTAAGACAGGAACAAAGACCGGAACAAAGACTGTGAGACAGGGAAAACAATGACACGGATCAAGGGTGTGTATGACGTCACCTAATGCTGCAAGATCAGTAATCGACCCGGACAATGAGTGGCCTCATACTGCTATATACAACACTGTATATCATACTGCTATAGGCAACACTGTATATCATACTGCTATAGCATATAGACAACACTGTATATCATATGCTATAGACAAACCCCGTATATCATACTGCTATAGACAACACCGTGTATTATACTGCTATTTACAACACTGTATATCATACTGCTATATACAACACTGTATATCATACTGCTATAGATAACACTGTATATCATATCTGCTATAGACAACACTGTATATCATACTGCTATAGCATATAGACAGACACTGTATATCATACTGCTGTAGACAACACCCTATATCATATGCTATAGACAACACCATGTATCATATGCTATAGACAACACTGTATACGACAGCTAAGCATGGTACAACTGTAGGCCTTTAAAGAGTGACACATGTAGTCCTTATAATACAGTTGTGCACACGATGCAGGAGTTTACGGTATATTGCTCTATGTGGGACGAAAACGCAATGGGCCTGTTACTATACTACTGAGTACAACCCGTCTGAACAAGATAGCTCTGTGTATAGAGAGGACGTAAACACACCCACTGTTGAAGCCATACGGGAAGTGACTATGATTATGTCGCGATATTCGAGACGCAAAACCGAATAGTTCTAAACACATACAGGAAAAAAGTCTCTATAACCACTTAATAGATATGCTGAGGTACTACTAGTAAATAAAAGAGACGGTACATCTATGCTACTTTATACAGAATATAAAGACAGTGTTCGTGAAGAAATACAAGAGGTAAACATATCACACTACTATAAACAAAATGTTATGGTAACAAAAGCGAAATTCAGGGGGATAAGCATATAACGCTGTACACAATGTAAAGATGATACTGGCGAATAATACAAGAAGCCATATCTAACACTATACATAATGTATATATATATATATATATATATATATTTATATATATATATATATATATATATATATATATATATATATTATATATATGTATATTATATATATATATATATTTTATATATATATTATTATATATATATATTATATATTATATATATTGAATTATAATCAAAGCTTGCTCTTATGTCTTAGATTGAAGAAATAGGGGGAGATACGCATTCATACCTGCAGTGGCAGATGATTCTGCCTAACTAACAGTATGTGCTTGATGTGGGTGGATGGGGGAAAAAATAGAATAAATGCTTCTCAAAATAAGCCTTCAGCAACACCAAGCTGCTCTGTTTAAATTGCTGGAACGGTGCTCGGTACTTATCCTTGGAATTTATTAGTTTGTTGTATTTTAGTCCCTTGCGGATTCATTCCAAGAGTGGCCCTCAGCACTTGTGTCTTAGAGGATATCTTTTTATATTTTCTACTTTTCACAAGAAAATGTAGCTTGTTTTGCTCTTTCATGATTTTCTTTTGCTTCTTAGATGGCACCTTTGGTTGGTTTTTTGAAAACTCAACAAACATACTACGGTATTGCACCCAGCCTTTTCTGGGATTGCATTCTTCTTAAACTGAAAAGGCAGAGGAGTCAATTACCACTTTCGCGGTCATGAGGAGAAACCACCAAGTTTCGAAATATCGGTATATGACAGGAGTTAGATGTTAGTGAGTTTCCCTCCCTATTGGAGGATGTCTCTCCCCTTTGGAGAATGGAAGCTTGCTGAAGGCTCATTTTGAGAAGCATTTATTCTATTTTTCCCCATCCACCCACTCAAGCACATACTGTTAGTTAGGCAGAATCATCTGCCACTGCAGGTATGAATGCGTATCTCCCCCTATTTATTCAATTTGAAGACATAAGAGCAAGCTTTGATTATAATTCAATATTTCTTGCAGTCATTGCAACACCAAGTGCTCTGTAAGTTGCTGGAACGGTGCTCGGTACTTATCCTTGGAATTTTTGTAGTTTTGTGTATTTTAGTCCCTTGCGGATTCATTCCAAGAGCTGGCCCTCAGCACTTGTGTCTTAGAGGATATCTTTTTATATTTTCTATTTTCACAAGAAAATGTAGCTTGATTTGCTCTTTCATGATTTTCTTTTGCTTCTTAGATGGCACTTTGGTTGGTTTTTTGAACTCACAAACATACTCGGTATTGGCACACCAGCTTTTCTGGGATTGCATTCTTCTTAAAACTGAAAGGCAGAGGAGTCAAATTACCACTTCGCGGTCACTGAGGAGAAACCACCAAGTTTCGAAATATCGGTATATGACAGGAGTTAGATGTTTAGTGAGTTTCCCTCCCTATTGGAGGATGTCTCTCCCCTTTGGAGAATGGAAGCTTGCTGAAGGCTCATTTTGAGAAGCATTTATTCTATTTTTCCCAATCCACCCACTCAAGCACATACTGTTAGTTAGGCAGAATCATTGCACTGCAGGTATGAATGCGTATCTCCCCCTATTTCTTCAATCTAAGACATAAGAGCAAGCTTTGATTATAATTCAATATTTCTTGCAGTCATTGCAACACCAAGCTGCTCTGTAAGTTGCTGGAACGGTGCTCGGTAATTATCCTTGGAATTTAGTAGTTTTTTGTATTTTGGTCCCTTGCGGATTCATTCCAGAGCTGGCCCTCAGCACTTGTGTCTTAGAGGATATCTTTTTATACTTTTCTACTTTTCACAGAAAATGTAGCTTGTTTTGCTCTTTCATGATTTTTTTTGCTTCTTAGATGGCACCTTTGGTTGGTTTTTGAAAACTCAACAAACATACTACGGTATTGCACACAGCCTTTTCTGGGATTGCATCTTCTTAAAACTGAAAAGGCAGAGGAGTAAAATTTCCACTTTCGGGTCACTGAGGAGGGAAAACCCCCAAGTTTCGAAATATCGGTATATGACCAGGGATTAGATGTTAGTGAGTTTCCTCCTATTGGAGGATGTCTCTCCCCTTTGGAGAATGGAAGCTTGCTGAAGGCTCATTTTGAGAAGCATTTATTCTATTTTTCCCCATCCACCCACTCAAGCACATACTGTTAGTTTGGCAGAATCATCTGCCACTGCAGGTATGAATGCGTATCTCCCCCTATTTCTTCAATCTAAGACATAAGAGCAAGCTTTGATTTATAATAATATTTCTTGCAGTCATTGCAACACCAAGCTGCTCTGTAAGTTGCTGGAAACGGTGCTCGGTACTTTCATTGGAATTTAGTAGTTTGTTGTTTTTTTAGTCCCTTGCGGATTCATTCCAAGAGCTGGCCCTCAGCACTTGTGTCTTAGAGGATTATCTTTTTATTTTTTTCTACTTTTCACAAGAAAATGTAGCTTGTTTTGCTCTTTCATGATTTTCTTTTGCTTCTTAGATGGCACCTTTGGTTGGTTTTTTGAAAAATCAACAAACATACTACGGTTTTTGCACACCAGCCTTTTCTGGGATTGCATTCTTCTTAAAACTGAAAAGGCAGAGGAGTCAAATTACCACTTTCGCGGGTCACTGAGGAGAAACCACCAAGTTTCGAATATCGGTATATGACCAGGAGTTAGATGTTAGTGAGTTTCCTCCCTATTGGAGGATGTCTCTCCCTTTGGAGAATGGAAGCTTGCTGAAGGCTCATTTTTAGAAGCATTTATTCTATTTTTCCCCATCCACCCACTCAAGCACATACTGTTAGTTAGGCAGAATCATCTGCCACTGCAGGTATGAATGCGTATCTCCCCTATTTCTTCAATCTAAGATATAAGAGCAAGCTTTGATTATAATTCAATATTTCTTGCAGTCATTGCAAAAACCAAGTGCTCTGTAAGTTGCTGGAATGGCGCTCGGTACTTATCCTTGGAATTTAGTAGTTTTTTATATATATTATATATTTTTATATATATATATATATATATATATATATATATAATATATATATATATATATATATTATATACTGCAAGTGAAAAAAAAACAAGAGGTAATATACAGAATGTAAAGAAATGCTGGTGAATGAATACAAGAGGTTAAACATACAACACTGTACAGAATGTAGAGATGATACTGGCGAATAAATACAAGAAGCCATTATCTAACACTATACATAATATTATAATATATATATATATATTATTATATATTTATATATATATATATATATATATATATGTACAACAAACTAATAAATTCCAAGGATAAGTTACGAGCACCGTTCCAGCAACTTACAGAGCAGCTTGAAGTTGCAATGACTGCAAGAAGTATTGAATTATAAACAAAGCTTGCTCTTATGTCTTAGATTGAAGAAATAGGGGGAGATACGCATTTATATCTGCAGTGGTAGATGATTCTGCCTAACAAACAGTATGTGCTTGAGTGGGTGAATGGGGAAAAAATAAAATAAATGCTTCTCAAAATGAGACTTCTGACTTGACTTACTTGACTTAGTCCTCTGAATTCCCTGGGGAACATAGGGCCGAAACCCCACACTCTTCCAGCGGACACGGTTTTGGGAGATCTTCTTCAGCTTGGCCCACGTCATTCCGGCGGCCTTCACTTCCGCGTCGGTACTCCTTCGTCATGTCTGTCTTGGTCTTCCCACTCTTCTTTTGCCCTGAGGGTTCCATTCAAGGGCTTGTCTTGTGATGTTGGATGGAGACTTTCTGAGGGTGTGGCCAATCCATCCCCCACTTCCGTTTTCTGATTTCTATTTCTATTGGAACTTGCTGGGTCTTGTTCCACAGTTCTGCGTTGGCAATAACATCTGGCCATCTGATGTTCACAATGTTTCGCAGACATCTGTTGATAAATGTTTGGAGTTTGTGGGCGTTTGTCTTTGTTGTTCGCCACGTTTCAGAACCATACAGAAGGACAGATTTCACATTTGAGTTGAAGATTCTGATCTTGTTATGGAGTGAGAGGGCAGAGGAATTCCAGATAGGCCGTAGCGTAGTAAAGGTGTGCCTGGCTTTATTGATGCGACTCTTGATATCCTCATCTGTACCTCCATCTTTGCTGACCACACTGCCGAGGTAGACAAACTTGTCAACTTCAATGATGTCTTCCTGTTGTAGTCGTAGTGGGTCTCGTTGCTGGTTGTTGACTCTCATGGCTTCTGTTTTCTTTAGTTGATTTGGAGGCCTGTCTTTCCTGCTTCTTCTGCTACCCGGCACAGCTTCTCTTGTGCGTCTTGCTGTTTGTGGGACAGAAGGCTGATGTCGTCGGCGAAGTCCAGGTCTTCCAGTTGCTTGGTGAAAGTCCACTGGATTCCTGTCCTCTTGCCGTCTGTAGACTGCCGCATTATCCAGTCAACGACCATCGGGAAAATTGTTGGCGATAGTAGACACCCCTGACGGACGCCGGTTTGTACAGTGAAGGGCTTCGTTAGCTTCCCATCGTGGACGACCTGGCATGTGGCATCCTCGTAGAGTTGCTGGATGATGGCAACAAACTTGGGTGGGAAGCCATAGTGGTGCATGAGTTTCCAGATGGTATCTCTGTCGATGCTGTCAAATGCCTTCTGGAAATCTACAAATACTGCGTACAAGGGGGTCTGCCACTCCAGAGACTGCTCGATGATAATTCTCATGGTAGCAATTTGGTCTGTGCATGATCTGTCTTGCGAAATCCAGCTTGTTCTTGGCGGAGGGTCTTGTCTGGGGCGGTCTTTAGTCTCTCTAGCATGATTTTGGTCAGCCCCCTTCCCGGGATGGACAGCAACATAATCCCTCTCCAGTTTTTACAGGATGACAGGTCCCCTTTCTTCGGCAGCTTCACCAGGTGGCCTCTTTTTCCAGTCTTCTGGCACTCGTTCCTGCTCCCAGATCTTGCTTAGGAGTGGATGCAGCATCTCTGTTGACGTCTGGATGTCTGCTTTCAGTGCTTCAGGTGGAATTCCCGTCTGGACCCGTTGCTTTTCCTGACTTCAGTGACTTGATGGCTTTGGTAACTTCCGTCTTGGTTGGTGGGCCTGTGTTGATGTCCAGAAGCTGGGTTGGTGGTGGAATGTCTGGGGGGAGAGGTGGTGCAGGTCTATTCAGTGTCTCTTTAAAGTGCTCTGCCCACCTTGCTCTCTGCTCAGCTTCTCCTGCGATGGTGTTTCTCTCCTTGTCTTTGACCGGGCGACTGGGGTTGCTGGTCTTTCCAGAAAGTGTTCGGGTAATCTCATACAGCCTTTCCATGTTTCTCTGTCCTGCGCTGTTTCTGCCTCTTCTGTGAGCTCATGGATGAATTGTTTCTTGTCTTGTCTAGCACTTTTCTTAACTTGGCGGTTGACGTCCCAGTAGTGTGCCTGTAACTCTTGCTTGTGGTCTTGGTCTTGGTCTTGGGTCTGGTTGATCTGGTCTTTTAGGTGCTTCCACTCTGTGATGAGGGTCCATGTTCCAGCTGTCAGCCATTCTTTGTGTTTTCTTCGCTTCTTTCCAAGCACTTGTGTACATGTCGTCTGCCAGACCTCCTCAGGTCACACCAGTGGTCTTCGATTGTTTCTTCAGCAAGTTGGTCAAGTACGCTGAATCTGTTTCTCAGTTCCAGTTTGAACCCCTCTGTTGTTGCTCTCTCCTTCAGACTGTGTACATTGTACTTATGTGATAGTCGGCCCTGCTTGGTCTTTGTAGGCTTTCAATTTGGTCTTTAGCACAGCTATCACAAGGTTGTGGTCTGATGCTGCGTCTGCTCCTCGTTTCACTCTCACGTCATGTAAACTTCTGCGCCATTTTCTGCCGATGGTAATGTGGTCGATTTGGTTTTTGGGTCTTCCCATCAGGTGAATTCCAAGTCATCTTGTGAATGTTTTTGTGTGGGAAAACAGTGCCTCTGATGACCATGTCGTTGAAAGCACAGAATTCCACAAACAGTTCTCCATTTTCATTTTGTATTCCTGTTCCGTGTATGCCCATAATCTGCTCTCTGCCCTTGTTGTCTGTTCCCACTTTGGCATTGAGATCTCCCATGAGGATCTTAAGGTCTCTCTTCGGCACTCTATCCACGACTGTTTGGAGTTGATTGTAGAATTCCTCTTTTTTCCTCTGGGTCTGCTACGTTTGTGGGGGCGTAGCACTGTAAGATGGTAGTTTTCCTGCCCTTTGAATTGAATCTTGCAGTGAGGATCCTTGGTGACACTGGTTCCCAGGACAGCAGTGCTCGCGTCGCCTCGGGTGTCATCAGCAGCGCTACTCCGTGCGTGTGTGGCTGGTCTTCTTCTCGTCCAGAGTAGATGATGGTGTCTCCACTTGTCAGCCTTGTTCTTCCTGTTCCTGTCCATCTAGTCTCGCACAGGCCAAGGATCTTTAGGTTGTACCTGTGCATCTCACTACTCACTTGTGCTGTTTTTCCAGTCTCGTATAGGGTTCTGATGTTCCAGGTCCCTATCCTGGTCTTGGCTTTGGTCGTCAGAAGAGTTGTCGGCGCACTGGCGTCCTGAAGGCTTTTACCCGCTCGCGTCATGGGCTCTGCTAGAGAGAACTCTTCCCAACCATGCTATTCTCGGAAAATGTCATTGCGGTTTCTGTAACAACGTTTTTTTTCTAGGACCGGGTTGTTAGCCCAATTCAAACCCCAACCTGGAGGGCCAGTTGAGTGCTCTTTGTCTGGTCTCTACCCTTTGACCTGTCTGGCTTGGGTGGCCCTACCAGGAGACGAATCTCCCACCAGCATAGCTCTCCGGGTCAAAGAGACATGCAAGCTCCCCAACCAACGGCAAGGTTGCACTCACTGGGAAGAAAATGAGACTTCAGCAAGCTTATATTCTCCAAGGGGGAGACATCCTCCAATAGGGAAGGAAACTCACTAACATATAACTCCTGGTCATATACCGATATTTCGAAACTTGGTGGTTTCTCCTCAGTGACGCGGAAGTGGTAATTTGACTCCTCTGCCTTTTCAGTTTTAAGAAGAATGCAATCCAGAAAGGCTGGTGTGCAATACCGTAGTATGTTGTTGAGTTTTCAAAAAAACAACCAAAGGTGCCATCTAAGAAGCAAAAGAAAATCATGAAAGAGCAAAACAAGCTACATTTTCTTGTGAAAAGTAGAAAATTTCTTAGATGGCACCTTGGTTTTTTTTTAAACTCAACAAACATACTACGGTATTGCACACAGCCTTTTCTGGGATTGCATTCTTCTTAAAACTGAAAAGGCAGAGGAGTCAAATTACCACTTTCGCGGTCACTGAGGAGAAACCACCAAGTTTCGAAATATCGGTATATGACCAGGAGTTATATGTTAGTGAGTTTCCCTCCCTATTGGAGGATGTCTCCCCTTGGAGAATATAAGCTTGCTGAAGTCTCATTTTGAGAAGCATTTATTTTATTGTTCCCCATTCACCCACTCAAGCACATACGGTTAGTTAGGCAGAATCATCTACCACTGCAGATATGAATGCGTATCTCCCCCTATTTCTTCAATCTAAGACATAAGAGCAAGCTTTGTTTATAATTCAATATTTCTTGCAGTCTTTGCAACACCAAGCTGCTCTGTAAGTTGCTGGAACGGTGCTCGGTACTTATCCTTGGAATTTAGTAGTTTGTTGTATTATTTAGTCCCTTGCGGATTCATTCCAAGAACTGGCCCTCAGCACTTGTGTCTTAGAGGATATCTTTTTATATTTTCTACTTTTCACAAGAAAATGTAGCTTGTTTTGCTCTTTCATGATTTTGTTTTGCTTCTTAGATGGCACCTTTGGTTGGTTTTTGAAAACTCAACAAACATACTACGGTATTGCACACCAGCCTTTTCTGGGATTGCATTCTTCTTAAAACTGAAAAGGCAGAGGAGTCAAATTACCACTTTCCGCGGTCACTGAGGAGAAACCACCAAGTTTCGAAATATCGGTATATGACCAGGAGTTATATGTTAGTGAGTTTCCCTCCCTATTGGAGGATGTCTCCCCCTTGGAGAATATAAGCTTGCTGAAGTCTCATTTTGAGAAGCATTTATTTTATTGTTCCCCATTCACCCACTCAAGCACATACTGTTAGTTAGGCAGAATCATTTTACCACTGCAGATATGAATGCGTATCTCCCCCTATTTCTTCAATCTAAGACATAAGAGCAAGCTTTGTTTATAATTCAATATTTGTTTATAATTCAATATATAATAATATATAATATATATATATATATATATATATATATATATATATATATATACTGCAAATGAAAAAAAAAACAAGAGGTTAACATACAGAACTATACAGAATGTAAAGAAATGCTGGTGAATGAATACAAGAGGTAAACATACAACACTGTACAGAATGTAGAGATGATATTGGTGAATAAATACAGGAGGTAAACATACAACACTGTACAGAATGTAGAGATGACATTGGTGAATGAATACAGGATGTAAACAGACAACATTGTACAGAACGTAAAGATAATGCTGATGAACAAATACAACACTATACAAAATTTAAAGACAATGCAGATGAATAAATACAAAATGGCAACACGTGACAGTACTTGATACAAACTATAAAGATTAAAATTTTACACAACTGTAAAGATGATACTTTATACAAACTGTAAAGATGATACTTTATACACACTGTAAATAGAATGCTTTATACAAACTGTAAAGATAATGCTTTATACAAACTATAAAGATGATCCTTTAAACAAACTGGAAAGATAATACTTTATAGAAATTGTAAAGATAATACTCTGTGCAAACTGTAAAGATAATACTCTATGCAAACTGTAAAGATAATACTTTATACAAACTAGAAAGATAATACTTTATACAAACTAGAAAGATGATCCTTTAAACAAACGGGAAAGATAATACATTATAGAAACTGTAAAGATAATACTCTATACAAACTGTAAAGATAATACTATGGTCTACAGGAAGTCAACATTGTACTGCTGTTTACGGAAGACAGCACCATGTTACAGGTGTGCCAAATGTGCGGTTGTGACACAGAGCAGAAAGTGAAGGGAGGCACGCTATCAGCACGTGTGTCAAACAAAGTGCGACACCGGAAGTGAAATGAGAGACACGGGATTAGCACGTGTGTCAAACAAAGTGTGACACCGGAAGTGAATGAGAGACAGGATCAACACGTGTAAAAGAGAACGTGTGACACCGGAAGTCAGATACAGGAAGTGCGTCACAGAACGGAAAGCGTTGGCAGACCAAGCGTGACGTCACAGGAGGAAGTGGCCAGTGGAGGTGAACACGGGGAGGGACCATTGTGAAACAACTGGGGGAAGTGTGAAACAGAGTGTGAGAGCTGTGTGTGACGTCACAGGAGGAAGTGGTCAGTGGAGGTGAACACGGGAAGGACCATTGTGAAACAACTGGGGGAAGTGTGAAACAGTGACTCCAAAAGGAGAGGCGGACAAACCCTTGACATCACCTGCAGAAGACTGGTAACACACTGTGATTGCGATTCATTCATTCATTCATTCATTCATTCATTGATCCATTCACTCGCTCGTTGGTTCGTTCGTTCATTCGTCTGTTCATTCCTTCCTTCATACATTCGTTCGTTCGTTCGTTCGTTTATTCATTCAAGTGTTCATTCGTTCGTTCATTTGTTCTTTCATTGATCTGTTCCCTCCTTCCTTCTTTCCTTCCTTCATTCCTTCCTTTCTTCCTTCCTTCAATTATTTATTCATTGAATTATTCATTTATTCGTTCCTTCCTTCGTTCCTTCCTTCCTTCCTTCCTTCCTTCCTTCCTTCCTTCCTTCCTTCCTTCCTTCGTTCATTCAGTCATTCATTCAGTCATTCATGTATTCACTCATTTGTTCGTTCGTTCATTCATTTATTCATTCATTTAATTGTTCGTTCGTTCGTACCTTTGCTCATTTATTCATTAATTTATTCATTCATTCATTTATTCATTCATTCATGTATTCATTCATTCATTCATTCATCATAAATTCATCCATTCATTAATCCACGTTTTATCTTCAAAATAGTGTAGCTATGGCAGGCAAAACAAATGGCCCAGTGTGATGACTTAGCACTTCTACAACTAACAAACAAAAGTTAGAGCGAACACACCAATTCACAGTCGCAAGGCGAAATGTTGTGTGCGTCCTTGCATGACATGAATGGTTCAGTGTTGGGAAACATAGCGGTATTCAACTGTCCATTGACGTCCCTGATTTGCTATTGCCAGTGAACCAAAAGAATTGTTACTGTCCATTACCCTTATCGTTAGTTCAGCTTCACTGAAGCGTGGTGGCTGGCAAACGCACGTTGACATTCTCTGAACATTCACAGCTGTTCAGTGTCACCTCTCCTCGTTTCTTTTGTTTCTTTAACACTTTTGTTTTATTCCTACATATAAATATGCATGTACACCACACACACACACACACACACACACACAACACACACACACACACACACTCACCACTGGTGTGTAGTGGGAGATGGAGGGGTGTGTGTGTGTGTGTGTGTGAGTCCGTCAATGACTTTGCAAAGACTATAGAAAGGAAGAGGGGGGTTAGAGAAAGAAAATGAGTAAGTCTCTCTCTCTCTCTCTCTCTCTCTCTCTCTCTCTCTCTCTCTCTCTCTCTCCTCTCTCTCTCTCTCTCTGTGTGTGTGTGTGTATGTGTGTGTGTGTGTATGTGTGTGTGTGTGTGTGTGTGTGTGTGTGTGTGTGTGCGTGTGCGTGTGCGTGTGTGTGTGTCCCTCCCTCAGTGGTTTCCTGGAGGACTGTCGTAGCAAGACCTGCAGATCTTGTGACATGGCCGTGCCGACGTGGTTTTCTTTATCAGCTGATGCCGGTAGATCTTCACATGGTGCTTTGTGACTGCCGTCACGCTGAGCTGCTTGGAGTCGATTTCCATGCCGTATCTTGTTGATCTTTCAGCAGTCGTTCAACAATGGTGGTTGGTTCCTCTCAGTGCCTGGCAGGCCATCAACGTCATATGCAAATGGAATCTGCCTGTTGGTTCTTGTTCCAATGTGACTGTGCCCATACCATTAAGTGCATTAGACAGAATGCCGTCCGGGGGCATGTTCAGATGTGTGCAAAATAGTAGACAGTCCTCACAAGCTCTAATTGAAATACAGAGCCTCTCTCCATTAGCAGTCTGAATGGGGAAATAGTAGACAGCTTTGATGGCCTCTAAGTGAAGTACTCAGCCTCTCTCCATTAGCAGTCTGAATGGGGAAATAGTAGACAGCTTTGATGGCCTCTAAGTGAAGTTCTCAGCCTCTCTCCATTAGCAGTCTGAACGGGGAAATAGTAGACGGCCCTGGTGGCCTCTAAGTGAAGTGTAGAGCCGCTATGTGAACACAGTAGCCGCTGTAGAGCAGGGTTGTTCGTTGGTGTTGATCTGTCGCCTGACGTCAGATGTTTTCATCATGGCCCATGGCCCTCCACCAGATCTGAAGTGTCTGAAGACTGCTAGAACGCCCTCTGACACAGGTGAAAGATCTCCAGTTCACCCAGTAGTCACCCCACCGCTGAAGAAGACGGACGGAGGTCTGTCGAAAGCTCCAAGTAAGTGCTATTCCTAGCTGAGTGACCTGTTTAAATCCGGTAGTCATTAGGTGAAAGATCTGCGTGAATTTTTGCCTCTGCAGAGTCCAGCCTGCTCCTCATCAGCTTGTATCTGCTTGCGTCTGTAACCTGTCTGTTCAGAATCCTTCTGAGCGTCTGTAACCTGTCCAGTCAGAATCCTTCTGAGCGTCTGTAACCTGTCCAGTCAGAATCCTTCTGAGCGTCTGTAACCTGTCTGTTCAGAATCCTTCTGAGCGTCTGTAACCTGTCCAGTCAGAATCCTTCTGAGCGTCTGTAACCTGTCCAGTCAGAATCCTTCTGAGCGTCTGTAACCTGTCTAGTCAAAATCATTCTGAGCATGACTTTGCTGGCACGGCTGATCCAACAGACAGTGTTGTAGAAAAGGGTGACGATTTGTGATGGCGACCATAGTGTTGTAGGAAAGGGTGACGATTTGTGATGGCGACCATAGTGTTGTAGGAAAGGGTGACGATTTGTGATGGCGACCATAGTGTTGTTGGAAAGGGTGACGATTTGTGATGGCGACCATAGTGTTGTAGGAAAGGGTACGATTTGTGATGGCGACCATGAGCAGACCATTGCCTGGGTGTCAGAATTTATTGCAAATTATCGCTTGTGATCCAGAGTTTCGGTTTTCATTGGTTTAATTCTAGGGCCTCCATTTTCCGTTTCTGTCATCACGTGTTGACATTGCCTGTAAGGGCTCCCAGATCTTCCAGCAGTGGTAATGGGGACCAGTATTTCTTCATTAATCCACATGCAGCAGTTCAGCGATGTCAGCATTTTACAATCTGTCAACATGGAATGAAACGGGCTGTTTTCCACTCTCTTGCTGTTCTGAAACAGCACCGTCATAATCTCCATGACGAAATCATAGTCACTTCCAAGCACCGTCATAATCTCCATGACGAAATCATAGTCACTTCCAAGCACCGTCATAATCTCTATGACGAAATCATAGTCACTTCCAAGCACCGTCATAATCTCCATGACGAAATCATAGTCACTTCCAAGCACCGTCATAATCTCCATGACGAAATCATAGTCACTTCCAAGCTTAGCTCCGGGAAATGCCCCGCCCCCCCCCCCCCCCTTTTCCCCCCTCTGTTGGTGCCAGACATTTTTCAATTCTTCACAGCGTGTAGCCTATCTGGCTGTGATACGGGCCCTTTTAGAGTGCCATGTCCTTCATCTGGCTGTGATACGGGCCCTTTTAGAGTGCCATGTCCTTCAGCGTGCCATGTCCTTCAGAGTGCAATGTCCTTCAGCGTGCCATGTCCTTCAGAGTATTATGTCCTTCAGAGTGCCATGTCCTTCAGCGTGCCATGTCCTTCAGAGTGCCATGTCCTTCAGCGTGCCATGTCCTTCAGAGTGCCATGTCCTTCAGCGTGCCATGTCCTTCAGCGTGCAATGTCCTTCAGAGTGCCATGTCCTTCAGAGTATTATGTCCTTCAGAGTATTATGTCCTTCAGAGTGCCATGTCCTTCAGAGTATTATGTCCTTCAGAGTGCCATGTCCTTCAGAGTATTATGTCCTTCAGAGTGCCATGTTCTTCAGAGTATTATGTCCTTCAAGACGCTTTATGCTCACTGAGAGTGGTACCACCGAATTCCGACATCAGTAGTCCCCTATCATTGATGGTCCATTGGTAGTTCCCTATCATGATGGTCACATGGTAATCTCCTATCATTGATGGTCACATTGTAATCTCTACATTGATGGTCCATTGGTAATCCTACATTGATGGTCCATTGGTAGTCCCCTATCACTGATGTCCCATTGGTAGTCACCTATCATTGGTGGTCTCATTGGAAGTCCCCTATCATAATGGTCACATTGTACCCCATCATGTGGCCATGTGTCCTATCATTGTGGTCATTGAGCCTCATGTGCCATTGTAGTCCCCTACATTGAGCCCATGTAGTCCCCTATCATCTGATGGTCATCCCTTGTAGTCCTAAGTGGTCCCATGGTAGTCCCCTATCATTGATGGTCCCCATTGGTAGTCCCCTATATGATGGTCCATGAGT